>MU188751.1:0-59182 GCA_016904865.1 Pissodes strobi
TTTTTTTAAGGTTATGTTTGTAAAAAGAATTTTTTTTCTTCATTTCGGGCATGTTGTCTC
Source organism: Pissodes strobi (assembly GCA_016904865.1). Taxonomy (NCBI): domain Eukaryota; kingdom Metazoa; phylum Arthropoda; class Insecta; order Coleoptera; family Curculionidae; genus Pissodes; species Pissodes strobi. The sequence goes on from MU188751.1 coordinate 61, forward strand.
TGCTAACAACTCAAAAGTCAAAACGTATTGAACTGTCAACTGTCAACAGAAAACTGTCAAAGTCATTTAATATTCAGCTGTGCAGCTTCTAACCACCGATCTCCATATAGATCGGTGCTTCTAACGCAGTATTCCATGAGTTAGACAAAGACATATATCATTTCTTGTTGCAACAGCGTCGACACGACTTTGGCTCCATCTACAATACCCTTTGGTTAGGCTAGATGAAGAGAGCGCTATACGGAAATGCATCAAGTAAAAGAGATGGCATGCTGGGACAAATTTTCTATATTACTTAACTGTCTCTCCCCTTGCCTCTGCCTTGGGTTAGTTTTGTTTGGATGGTTAGTTTTTGTTGGTCGCCCCCCGTAGCGAGTGTCATGTGTGAAGAGAAATAATAGTCAACATTTCATAAAAATCATATTATATACATGCGCAAATTTTCGCAATCGGTGCACCTAGACTCTTATTGCTTGGGTTAGTTTGGGTTAGTAGTGCCACGCAAGCCATAATAATACTTATTTTTAGCCCTCTGTAGTTTCGCCATTACCACAGGTTTCGGTACGGTATAACCTGTACCAATGCGCCCTGCACGAAAAATTAATTGGAGCGCTAGATTAAGTAGTTGATTTAAGTAGTAAAAAAAACACTTTGGATTTTCCCTAATTACCGGATATTTCTTGAATTTCAGTTTTCTCCGGTTTTGTTCTTTGTTTAGTAATCTTGGACGATGCTTTTATGGCTATACTGTGATGCATACAATTAAACGAGTTTAAATAACTTCTTAGATTTAAGTGACCAACTTATAACCTTTATGTTAGAGTCTAGCGCTAGCGAACAACTTCCTTCCGTCCGTTCCATCCGTCCGTTCTCTACGTTGACTTCCATATCTTCGTGATGCAACCAGTTGTGTGTAAGTCCGCAGATGATCTAGGGGTCGAGATGGTTAGCATTCACTTCGGTGACCCGGATTCAAATTCTGTCCCTTTTTTTTAAAGGTTATATTTCCAAACAGTTTTTTTTTATTTTGTATATGTTTTGGGTATGGATTGGGTTAGCACTTGGTTAGTTTCCTTTTCTTGAGCCCCGGAGCGAGCGAAGCGAGCGGAAAGCCATGCGTGAAGTGAAATATTACTTGTTGTAATGCTTGCCCTACTTTGTCAGCACTTTCTACGATATATTTTGCTTTATTTAACTAAAATCCAGGATATATTTAACAAGAGCCGTATTATAGTGGATATACAACAGCTTAGTGCCTGCATAAATGGAAGAGTATCTCTCATTTGCCTTAGAGTATCATTGAAAAAAAGTATGTGTTTCCGTGATTACATTCCACTGCATTCAATACATATTGCAACATGCCTTGATTCTAATTTTGAATATGCCTCGAATAGTCAACGTAAGGGACGGAAGGAGGTCGTCCGCTAGCGCTAGACTCTTGTCGTTTATATTACATTGTTTGCCTGGATGCCTGGCAGAACTTCCAAAAGATCATTTGGAAACCTATATCGAGAATTGCGAGATCTGAGGATCTTTCCCAACATGATAGATAAACGTTCAAACTATATGCCCCAAGTTTTTGGATGAGAATGAGGAGATTGGTCTTCATTTTCCAGATTGACCTTGTGTCTTAGGACTAATTACGGTAAATTTTTATCTAATCTTTAGCATCGAGAGATATTAGAGATTAAACAAAATCCACTTTCTGGACGGTTTCTTTGATCATAACCCTGACCTTAAATTAGAACTGTAATATCTTCAGGCCACTGCAACACATACCCTTTGTACATGACTCAAAATATTCCCCTATTGTATAATTCTATCCTAGTTCCCGCTTTCAATAACAAATTCTCTTGTGCTATTCTTTTTCTTGCTCTCTTCTATCGCAAGCAAATAAGAACGGGATTAAAATATTATTAGGAACGGCATCTAAATAGAGGAATGAGGTCGTGAAAACGATGGGACTATCTGAATTTCATGAATATATATGAAAATGCTGGGGTGGAAACGACATAAAGAAAAATATCCGCGAGGCTGTAGGATTGCGTTGATGAGATAAATAATGGGCGAGCATCTTGTTTGTACGGTTGGGGAACAGAAGGGTTCCCTATATTTTATTTTACTTATATTTATTTGAGATTTTTGCCACAGTTTGCCTAAAAAGTTGGAAGTGTCGTACTCTTGAAAAAAATTGCTAGGTACATGTATATAAATTTACACGATTAAAACTCCGAAAAATTTGTTTTTGGTTTAAGGACGATTTTAAAACTTGTCTGTAAACCGATTTATTTTATTGGAGCTCAGTCTTTTTCTAAATATCTATTAGAGCTGCCATACATCTTCAATTGTTAAGGCTAGCAATATCGATACCTAAATTATCCCATGTCTATTACTTTTAAAATTACGGTAATTCCCAAACACTGACCTGCAAAAATGATGAAATGGCACTAACAACGACGATTTTAAAAATGTCCTTACAATATAATGCACAAAATCATCGCTCGATCTGGACACTCTATAATTTTTTCGATAGTTCTCTCGTTCCCAATCGCAATATCGATAAATTAACGCTGTGTCTAGACTCCCGGTACCGGTATCCGAATAAATCCCGGTAAAATATAATGGCGGTATCATGACGTAATGGTCTACCGGTATTTACAATAATCCCGGTAGATTACAATATGTCTTCGTGATGCAATCAATTTATCGCAAGAGCTCTCGTGGTGTAGAGGTTTAGATAGTTGGGTCTCACCTGGACGGCACGGGTTCGAACCCCATTGCTTTTTTTTTATTTTATTTAAAGATTATGTTTCTAAACAGTTTTTTTTTATTTTGGGTATGTCTTGGGTTAGATTGGGTTAGCACCTGGTTAGTTTCCTTTCCTTGAGCCCCCGTAGCGAGCGAAGCGAGCGGAGGGTCATGCGGATCGACCAATAGGAGAAGCCGATTTTGATATAGTCGGCTACGCCTGTAAAGGATCTTTAAACGCTAATTATTTTATAAAATTTAACGGGATTAATAGAAACACCGGCAGAATATTACGTCATCAATTCATACCGGGATTTATGCGGACATCGGTACCGGGAGGCTAGCATAGCTTGATATAAATACCGGTAGATTTTTACCTCATTATATATACGTCATCATTTTACCGGGATTTATTCGGATACCGGTACCGGGAGTCTAGACACAGCGATAAATTAACCCAGTTCCATTATTATTAAAATTACAGTAATTTCCTATCACTGGAACGGTGAAACAGCTGTTTCTTTTTGACGCGGAAAATGATAAAAGGGTACTAACAGCGGTGGTTCTAAAAATGCCCTTACTCCAAAATTCACAAAATAACATAAATTCGGAACCTTCGATCTACCCATTCTACGGATCCCTTGGAGTTTACCTTTAACTCATAGGTAGGGTATGAGTTAACTCCACTCTTTCAGATTTTTAACCTTAAAATTCCCGGATTTAGATCTGTTCATAACTTATAACTTGTTTCCATTTTTTCTGCGTATGATTGTACGCATGGGATGGTAGGTGAAAATGAATGATGTAATGGTTTTTTTTCGTGAAGGAATAAATGAATATGGACGCCTCAACTGAAGCTGAATACGTAGAGAGTTTTGGGATACCCAAACGAATGGCACTAACAGCGACGATTCTAAAAATGTCTGTACTGCAAAATGCATAAAATAATATAAAATCAAAATCCTCGATCTGACCACCCTTAATAAATTATCAGCAATCCGCGCAATTGCTCTACTGCAATATCGATACACTAGCCCATTACTATTATCCTAAAATTATTGCAATGCCGATCGGGAGATTTCAGTTCATAGTGCAGTTGTGAATGATAGGCGCGTGATTGGCTAGCTACGTGAAGCGACGCATGTGTTCGCGATGCAATCAGTTGTTTGCAAGTTAGCAGATGGTCTAGGGGTCTGCATAATTGGGATTTTCTTGGGCATGGGTTAGCACTTGGTTAGCTCTCTTTTCTTGAGCCCCAGAGCGAGCGAAGCGAGCGGAGGGCCATATACTTGCCAATTATAGGTCTTCAAATCGCATGCATTCACAAGTGCACTACGAACTGAAATATCGCATTCCGATCATTGAAGCTGTTTAATTTTTGACGCGGAAAAGAATGAAATGACACTAACGGCGGTTATGCTAAAAATGTCTTTACTACAAAATGAAAGTAGACGTTCTCCGTACCACGTTGGAAGGCTTCAGAGTTGCGCGCGCATTACATTGTTGACAAACACCATATCTTTAGGGTCTAGCGGATTGCTATCAATTGGTCTCGTAGCTCAGTGGTTGGGTGCTGTGTCTGCGATACGGCGCGGCGGCCCGTGTTCGATTCCAGTGGCAAGACATGTTTTTTTTTATTTTTAATATATGTAAAAAATGTTCATTGTGGGCACGCCTCGGGTTAGAGTTTATCGGTTGGATCCCCGTAGCGAGCGAAGCGAGCGGAGGGCCATGCGTGAAGTGTAATATTAGACATTTTTGTCAACAATGTGATGCGCGCGCAACTCCTGAAGCCCTCTGATGTGATATGGGCAACGTCGTGTCAAAATGAACAAAGTAAAAAAAATCAGACCTGTTGATCTACACTAGCGTCTCGCCACTATGGGGATCCGGATCCCGAACTCCGCTTGTCAATGTTGTTTTAATTTCTATCAAAACTAACCCAAACTAACTTAATCTAACCTAAACTAACCCAAGGCATGCCAAAAAAGCAACTAGTTCATTAAAAAAAAAATTGCAAAGACCGGAGGTCGAACCACTTACTTTGCGTTCTAGGGACGCGAGCTTCGCCACCTGAGCCAAACTCTAACATTCCTATTCTTGCTTTTCTCAAAAAGCTGAATACAAGCGCGTGAAGTGAAAAAAAAATGTGTAAACAGATCAGGCTCCCCATAGCGGCGAGACGCTAGTTCGATCTACCCACACTTGGTAATCTTTTCGACAATTCCCGCGTGCCTAACTGCAAAAACGAATCGAAATTCTGAACATAGCATTTTCCATTTTCTACCATTTCTTAGCTTCAAATGTAATTCATTGCAATTGTCGCAAGTTGCTTGCTTGCTTAAGCTAACATCTCCTTTATGCTGCTTGGCAAATTTGGACGGGACCCACAGCTTATCGTGGGTTCCGAACCACGGTCCTCGATCACTTTTTAAACCTGTTTTTTATTTTAAAGGTTTTTATAACCCATTTTAATATCAGGCATCCAATTATTAAATTAACAGTAACACATCCCTACCCACCAAAACACATTCCTACATTTTGATGTATTTGTGTATTATCAGTTGCCTAACTTTCCTATAAAATAAGGGCCCGTGGCCCGCAATACAAGTTTTAATTAGGTTTAAATTGTATTATTTTTTTACGGAGTTAAAGACAGCTTTTAACTGAAGTTAACAATTTTCTATGTGGCTACCATTTTTTAAAGCGTCTGGTCACACTACTTCGTAAGGAAAGCGCTAAGTAAGGGGCGCAGGAAGAGAAGGAATGCGTTCTAGTGCCAAGTGGGAGAATTTCCAATTTGCGAAGAAGAACCTTTGATAAGTATTGACGATTAAGTATGTAGCTTCTTTTGTTGAGCTTAAAGATTAATCAAAATTATATATATAATTATATTTGAAAGAAAGCTCCTAACAGTAATTTTATAATCACGAGAAAAATTATAAAGAACTTTTACTGCCGCGAATTCCAACAATAAAATACTCTTTTAAACTTAAGAGTTTGAGTACGAAATAAAGCATACTTACATATTTTTATAAGAGCTGATACTATTCGAATCGCGGCCCAGCTTTTTGGACCTAAGCCCAAACCCATATGTTAAAATTTTAATCCCAGCTCAGTTGCAGGATTTACTGCATCGCACCGCGCTCCGAAACGTCCTTTGTCACCGATCCAAAACGAATACTGGCTTCCCGTTTAGAAACGCGTCCTGCCTGCCAGAGTAGAATATTATTCCTTTATCCTTTTCTTTGTTTTATGAAGTTTTATTGTGATAAATTAAAATTTTAAAGCGGCTGTGCCCCGTAATAAAGCGCGCCGGAGTGAGGAAACTGGAAGTAATTTTATTAGAATTGAGAAAGGCTTGGATTATAAGACCGTCTTTATATATATGTTAACTGAGTAATAATTATTATAATTATTTAGAATGCCGTGATTTGGAAATATGCTATATTATCTGTTGACGGCTAAAAGCATTATGCAGGATGATGCTCCTACTGTATTTCGGTCCAACCGAACGTGACGTTGTAGCCGCAGTACCTTGCGATTTCCCCGAAGCTTTTAATTGTGCTAATTGCGAGATTATTCTGTGAAAATTCGTTTTAGTGGAGTATCTATTACTGGATTGCCTTGGATCTTGCAACTAGTTAGCGACTGGTAGCAACTAACCCAAACATCACAGATGATGCCTCTACTAAGCTCCTTATTAACGACACTTTTACATTATGTGTAGACGATACCACTAAAGGAAGCAATACAGCTTTAATATATCGAAAGCAAACATATTTCCATTCAAACTGGCCAATAAATAATCAAAAGTTAGCGCCAACATACATAAATAATATAAACGCGCCGAATTTAACTCCTCCCCTTTTCAAGTAGATTAAAAATTCATGACTGCCCCCGAACGATTCAATGATCGTGTGGTCGTAGTTTTCGTTGAAAACAAACTTTGCGCTTTAGTTTTATTGATTGAGGGCCGGTGGCAACGTAAATATTTACAAATTAGGGCAAAGGAAAATAATTACGAACATTAGGCTGCCTTTACACAAATCCCTAAATGCTAATTTGTTCGGAAGCGGGTAGTTTAGTGGTACCTAAACATCCAAAAGGAATATTAATTGGTAATCAAGTTTCATGTGGTATTTAGGTAATCATGTTTTACTTTGTACAATTCTAAGACGATTTATGAAAATGAAAAAGACCTCCTTACCGAGCTTTTTCCAAGGAAAGTTATTGGCTATTTGCCCATTTTTTTATGACAATGCTGAATTCTGTTGCTGTATTTATTTAATGGATCGTCTCAGGAAATAAAAGCGCGGAGATCTAAATTATCCATTTCAGCATTCCGCTTCTGGATCTAGCGGTATTTCTTCTTCACTTCTTCATCAGCTTCTCCTCTCCATGTCCACTCGGCACTGTAATTTTTATGGAGGGGCTGCATATACGTAGAGGGGCTGTTACCCTATACTATAGCCCTCCGTAGTAATTTTCCATGTTATAGAGCAATCCATTTTGCACCTTGGATTATGGAAAACCTATTAAAGAAACCTGTAAATTCTAGAACATCGTTTGATTTAATTCAGTCAAATACCGTAAAAGTTCAAGCAACAAGCACATTTGAAATTGCCAGGGAACCAGAAGACGTTGCCCGTAGCGCATCAGCGGGCTTCGGAGTTGCGCGCGCATTACATTTTTGACAAACACCATATCTTTAAGGTCTAGCGAATAGCTACGGACTAGTTGTAGCTCAGTGGTTGGATGCTGAGTCTACAATAGGGCGGCTCGGGTTCGATTACAGTGGCAGGACATGTTTTTCATTTTTAAAATTGTGTGTAAACAGTTTTTTCTTCATTTTGGGCACGTTTTGGGTTAGTTTCTGTTGGTTGCGTCCCCATAGCGAGCGAAGCGAGTGGAGCGCCATGCGTGAAGTGTAATATTAGACATTTTTTGTCAACAATGTGATGCGCGCGCAACTCTGTAGCCCGCTGATGCGGTAGGGGCAACGTCTTGTCCAGGGAACAATTCGCGTCTAGCTACACCAACTTTTAGTCTTCACGCATGCGTAATTCATATATTTTTCAAAGTTGATTTTTCTTGTTTTCTCTTGATTTTGGGTATTGCCTTGGGTTAGTTTGCGTAAGTGTCGTTTTGTTACGTCCCCGGAGCGAGCGGAGGGCCAAACGTAAAGTGAAATCTTAGAACGACAACACTGCTGCTGCCAAATACGCAGATTCGGAGGTCAAAAATTTGGTGCACGTAGACGTGAGTCAGGGAACCAGCAGACCTTCTTTTTGGAAATATCCGCCCGAGTCCTCCCGCCTGACGAGTCCTGGGCTCACAATGTTTACATATTATGTATTTGTTGTCGTCACTTCACGCGTAGCCCTCCGCTCGCTTCGCTCCCTACGGAGACAAAAACCCTAAACTAACCCAAGGCATGCCCAAACTGAAGACAAAAAAACGACTCGGGCGGATATTTCCAAAAAGACATTTTGCCAGGGAACCAGGGCAAATATTCTTCCTCTCTTCTTAGTTTGAAACCAGCTTAAACGCCTAGGCTCTTCCTATTAGATGTGTTGCTCCTTACTATTTTTGGTCCTCATTTAGAAACTAACTAGCCATTTCAGTTATAAGGGTGGCGGACTCGGAATCCGTGCAAAAGTTAAAAATGTGGTAAAATTCTTAGTGGGGCTATCAAATAATGTAAAAATTGTAAATGTTCTTTTCACAGTCAGTGTGTAGTGAAAACTTTAGGTTTCGCCAATATCGCGGTAAACGAAGTTGTTTGTGATCGATGCAATGACAATTCAGGTTTTACCAATCCAGGACAGATTAAACTTCTACACTCAACGGCATTCTGAGTGCTCTGGTGATGAACCTGAATGAGTCTAATGATTTGTTGCGTGAAAGAGTTGCATCCTTAGAGAAAGACTAGAAAAATTTATTAACTGCAAAACATATCAACACCGGCCCCTAGGCGCCCTCCTATATTAAATCAACTGATCTTGAAAACTTAGAGCTAGATCTAGCATGACTTCTAATCAGCTTTCAGTTTACCGATATCTGTGCAGTGCAATGAGTTGTCTGGAAGTGCTCTGGTGGTTCAGTGGTTAGATGCTGGACCTCTGATACGGCGACGGCGGCCCGAGAGTTCAGTTTCTGTCGGTTTTTCAATTTTTTTTAAAGATTAGGTTTGTAAAAAGTATTTTTTTTTCTTCATTTTGGGCATGCCTTGTGGTAGTTTTGGTTAGTTCCTATTTGTTTGAGGCCCCGTAGCAAGCAAAGCGAGCGGAGGGTCATGCGTGAAGTGAAATAATACATTCGGCTGATTAGGTGATGCGCTAGGTCTAGCTCCAAGTATCTTGAGACGAAATTGACACGTCTTGTTCCGCACGCCAATGGATGTAATGCTGCAGAGGCATTTTAAGATCCTTTACACAAATAGTGCATTATATAAAAATCGACCTTTCCCAGTGGTCGATCCATCTCGTATTACAATATGTCTTCGTGATGCAATCGATTTCTGTCAATAGCTCTCGTGGTGTAGAGGTTTAGACAACTGGGTCTCACCTGGGCGGCCCGGGTTCAAACCCCGTTGCTTTTTTTATTATTATTATTTTTTATGTTTCTAAACAGTTTTTTTTTCTTGATTTTGGATATGTCTTGGGCTAGTTTGGGTTAGCACCTGGTTAGTTTCCTTTTTTTGAGCCCCCGTAGCGAGCGAAGCGAGCGGAGGGCCATGCGAATCGACCAATGGGAAAGGCCGATTTTTATGTAGTGCACTATTTGTGTAAAGGATCTTATAATGCGCTGCAGAGGCCACCTTACCTGCCGAACGTAAATAGTCGAAAATTGAAAGACGTTGTATACGCCAATTGAGACATTGGTAAACTCAGGAAAAAGAAGAAAACTGTTCATATAAACCGTAACCATTTTCCCAAACCCAAACTGAAAAAGAAAAATAAACAGACACTTCCGGTGCTGCCGTCGAAGGACGAACAAGTTGGAAACGGATTACAGAATTCGGTACGGGTAGTGGAAGTTTATTGCTTAGAAAACGTGCTCTAATCCCTCGGGGGGAGGCTGGAAAGTGTAAGGGGTAGGTCGCGTAGTGGAGGGTGATTCCTACTAGGACTCCAGGGTTAATTTCCGTACGCGGTAGCGTGGCCTGTGGGCGGTCGGGGATATATCCTGCTGCGGTGATTTGGAGTCTCTGACAGACAGTGGTTATACCTACAGTGTGCGAAGCCTCTTCGGATAGGAACTCAGTCGTGCATTTCAGTAGCTTATATTTGTGTAAAAGTTGGGAATCACCAGGGGCACAGGCCCGTCTTACTGGACGTTCCCACCGAATACAAGGCCCCTCAAACCGGAAGATCGTGTAACACAAGCAGAAGGGCAGCTCTGCCTCTGTCTAAGCGCCGGACGAGGGGTGTGCTGCCAATTGCCTAGGAGCAACGCCATAAACAAAACCTGGAACCTGAAAACAAACAGAACTAAAAAGTAGGAATAAAAATCCCACCAAAAGCGACAATGATGAGGATGGCTGGATCAGAGTCAAACAGGAGGAGAGAAAACCCTGCAAAGAATACAGATCAGCCCAAATTGCCACGGCCCAATCCAGTCAGAGGGTTAAAGCAAGAACTTTACACTGCTCGAATAGCTAGAAGCCCTTATTTGCTTGTCTCGAGGGTCTTGGTCCCTTACTGACAGCTGAAGAAGTTGTAGACTTCATAAAAAGTCGACACCTGTACATGTTAAAAATGAAGACAAAAACTGCACATTGAAGAAGCTCGTTCAAATTGGAAGTAATTTGCTGTTAAAGGGAAGAATGTGGTAAGGTGTCGGCATGTCTCCTGGACCCGTATTCTTGAGTCATTGGAAACAGCTCTCACGTGGGAAGAAAAGGTGTAATAAGGATGTATACTTATCGATTTGGAGTCACTGGAACAGTTACCACGCGATTTTTTCCATCAAATTGAAATCGATAATTTTACCTTCTCTTCCCATGTGAGAGCTGTTCCAATAACTCGAGAATACGGGTCCTGGTTTGATGCCAGCTTATAGCAAATGCGTAAACTGTATTTTTTGCACTCTTTGTATGCAAATAATAAATGTCTAAAACTTGCTTATCAGGTTAATCTTTTTAGGAAAACGTATTGAGAGGAAATTATTCGTGCAAAAAGACTTTCTCAAGCTGATAAAAGAGCAAGAGCAGCTTGGCAGACTGTGAATGAGCAAAGGAAAATAGGAAAGAGTGAAGACCCCATGAATCTCACTCACATCTGATTTCAATGATATTTTTTCGGGTATTGATGACGAGACCCTAGGGGGCATCCCGTTGGCCACATTTACTACAGGTTCATTTATGGACAACCTGATGGGGTGCTAGTTGGGGGGTCAGGTTCAACGCACCATAAACATTTTAAAAATTAAGAGGTTAGAGACACATATGAAGTAAATGTATCCCTTCTAGCATTTAATCTACCCTTTGTCTATGTATGTAGTATGTAACCCAAGTGAGCCCAAGTCAGAAAATTATAACAATTTTTAAAAAAGGAAGCAGAAGTGTTGTAAATGACTACTGCCCCATATCATTAATCCCAACAATATCAAAGGTTCTTGAGTTACCTCTAAACAACTAAATTGGATTTGAACAAAATTAAATCCTAAAAAGCTTTCAGTTTGGCTTTAGCAAGAACCAATCAACATCAAAGGCCATACTGGACTTGCTTGGTCCCATGTTGTGGCAAGGGCCTTGACTATCCCATAGAATCCTCGTTAGCAAACTGAAATGTTATGGCCTATGAATTCAGAATCTATCTCTTCTTGACGTGACGTGAACAAAAAACTTGCTTGGTGTGCCACAGGAATCTATTCTGCTGCCGCCGCTCCTGATCGTGCTGGAATTGATGCTGATGATAGCAGAGATTATGCCAGGTTTGGGCCGGTGGTTTAGTGCAAACAAATTGCCTCCTTAATGTAAATAACACAGATGAAATGCTGTTATTGCTGTTCTTTCTGAGGAACACAAACGGTGCCAATATTGCGAGCCCTGATGCGGGGAGGTTCCTGGAGATTCACTTGGATCCTACCATAGTCTTCGACAAACATGTACATTTTATTTTAAATAAACTGGCAAGACAACTATTTTTCCTCAAAAACTTAAAAAAGATAGTTGACAAGGATGTTTTGTTAATGGCATACCATACCTCAGGTTTAGATAATATTTAGGCAACAGAGTTGTAAAGGGTCTGAGTTTCAGAGTGAATGTGGAAATTAGTTCTATAACTTTATTATTTTGTGGCGATTGTAAAAATATTGTATTTACTAGCATGAATAAACTTTACTTTACATTTCATTATCCTCTTATTTTCTGGAACCCGGTGGGCGATATGGTACACTTTCCAGCTCTATAATTCCGACGCCTTTCTTGTTGTGGCGCAATATGACATCTGAATCCATCTCACAGTTCTCATTTTATATATGTTCCAATAATAATAATCCAATACCTAAAACTGTTACTGGATATTGAACTCTTTTGGGGTCCATCATTTATCAAGCTAGAATTTATCGAAACCATCTGGCCAAAATCAACCGGAAAATCCAATCAGTACATAATAGATCCGAGCGTATCTAAATCTTTACGCTTTCCTTAAGGAATTTTCGTTAATCTTATCTTATGTACCTGAGGTAATCCATTTCCGTCGAAAGCGGCACTCCATTTTCTCCGCGTTCGCTGATAGCGTAAAACCGATCGATGTTGTTTAACCATCTTTCAAAGCCTTGACGTATCGTAGGCATAGAAGGACTAGGTGAAGTTTGAGAGAAAACTAGATACGTTTCGAGTAGAAAAAATCTCCCGAAGTATAAGTAGTTGAGAAGTTCCCCAAGCGAAAAAGGATCTAAACTTTAATGACTTAAGGTAGATATATAATTAATAATTAAGCCTAGCCAAAGTTTCGATAGTAAGAAACCGATCACGAGGATCACTTTAATAAATACATACAGGTAATTAAATTCAGGGATCAGAATCTGATCAAACCAACTCGATTTGAATTCCTAAAATCATCAAGAACTAGTTTTGACATTAATAGAATGAAACCGAACAAACATGTGTTGAAAATAAGTCACCATATGAAGTTTGTTTTAAGAAACAGCCAAATTTGAAACATCTGAGGATCACTGGAAACGTGCGTGTTCTCAAGCAGGGTAGGAGAAAATGGAGAAGCAAGCTATAAAAGGAGCTTTATTTCGCTACGACAATAACGATGGTAATCGTATTTGGTCAAGAGAAACCACGTAACGTGGTGCTCCATGAGAAAACACATCCAATGAGTCCATGGATAAGGAAGAAAGAGAAGTACCTGAAGAAGATTTGACTTATAAATATGCATAGCAAACATAGAAAGTCCTGATGCTGAAATATATGGAGAAGCTTGTTAGTTGTGGAAGATTAAGATCTGCCTCAGAAATACTAGAGACAAAAGCACTAGGAAGCTTAAAGGTGGAAAAACCTCTTCCTTCAACTTAAACCGTTACTGATATTTCTTCAAATATAAAACATGATGAACGCAAATTATATGAAACAATATCTTTCCCATCGGGAAACCCAATTATCGAAGATCTGCTCCATACGTACATGGAACATTTCATCAGCATGGCGAGTAGTAGTAGTAGTAGTAGTAGCAGTAGGGCCTTGCTGAAGCTGGGGGCCTAGCTCTCCTCGCAACCACCTATCCCACCTTTAGTTTTTCTGACCGCCTGACGAAGATCAGGATCTCCCTCCAGTATTGCCGACGCCAAGACGACGTGTTTCGCCCTTGCAGAGGATAGACATTTGCTTAGGTAAGGGGGATGCGTGTCATCCTCCACCCCCCAGCAGGTAGCTCTCTCCTCAAGGCCCATCAGGTTCCAGTATCTTCTGAGACGACAGTGTCCTGTAATGATCCCTTCTTGGATGTTCAGGGGCTGCCTATTTCCGAGATAAATGTCTAATGGGGCATCTGGAAATTGGCTAAGATATTGGTCGCTCTTTACGACTAAGCGAGAAAAATAATCAATGCTACGATGCGATTTAGGGTGCGAATTTTCAAATTATACACATTTATTTGGACCACACTTGCCTATTATTTACTTCAATTTTTGTACCGTGGACAACACTTTTCCATGCTATGATATAGATTAAGGTCAAGTCTTGGATGCAAATAGGCCATTAAATGCCCCTGTTAGTTAACAGCGCCCCATAATACCCAAATAAGAGTCAAGGCGGTTGTAAAGGTAACGAGTCGAACGAGATACTCCAAAATAAAAGTGCAATTACAAGCTTTTACGTTTCGCTTTTAACAGAGGCAACTTAAACGTTCTCGAATTCGTACTTGGGGATTTGCGACAGCTGAACTAATGGGCTGCGGGTCCGCGTGAGTGTTCATTTACCTTTCGTTATTTACCTTAACTTTGCTAACCTAATTTTTGGCAGCATTCGGATTTTGCAAATAATATTTAGTTCCAAAATGGAATTTTCGATTGAATGTGCCATTCTTGTATTTGAAATATTTGTTTTGCTCATGCGCAGTCCATATCATGAATCATTGATGCTTATACAAGAATTCTGGATATATAAAAGTAGTTCTAACATTCCTGCAGAAGTTAGTTACGAAGATGTCCCTTTTTAGGCACAAATATGGACTGTCGTAAAAGCGCGTCTAAAGTCTATTTTTGTGATCTACTTTTAGTGAACATGAAGTCCGAGCAGCGGCCCTAAAGGATATGAGAGAATAAGGCAATAGGTCCAGATGGGTCCTCAGCTCATTTAATTAAGGGTTGTTGACATAGGCAACTGCCCCTTTGCCCCCTCCCCCCTGGAATATTAAAATAACGCTTAGTATAATAGTATATTTAAAATTCAATAAAATTTAGAAAAAACTACCTATACAGTATTTTTGTTGCCCTACCACCTACCCCCTGAAATTTGTTCTACCGGCGCCCATGGTTGTTGAATCTTGTTGCATCTTTAATATTTTTATTTAATTTAAAATTTCGAACAGCAACACATATCATAGATCCAGGCCCTCAAACTTGCTTCAATTGAAAGGGTGGGGGGAGGGGGGGGGGGTAAAACAAGAAATTGTCCAACCTATTTTTATAATAAAATAATTGAAATAATCCTCTTCATAGAATTTATGATGAAGTAAAACTTGGTCATCAATATTAGAACACAAGCAGGCGTAATCTTCACAGACATGGAAAAGGCTTTTGACAAAGTAAAACATGGTATTGTCGTTTAATTCTTGCCAAATAAATGAATAGGGGTTCTCAAGCATCAATTTTGGAATCCCTTTTATTCATAGGGGCAATGAACGGAATATGTTAAAAATTGGACTATTTTAAGATTCTATTTTAAATTGTTTTTAAAAGTTTTGATGAAGGAGGACATTGATTGTTTGCAGACTTCGGGAAAAACAATTAAAAAATTAAACCAGAAGTTAAATCAATTGAAAATTGAGAAAAATCGAAACGAGACAACTATTGAGCCCTATTTTTAGAACACTAATATTAACAGAAGATAAACAAAAGGAGTGGAGAAGTAAATAGAACGTTTGGTTTATTTCCAGATGAAAAGAATGGTTTGTTTTAAAACCCTGACCTCAGGTCAATTAAAAAGGAATACATATTCTGGACCACTTTGTCGGTTAGCAGATGAAATACAAAATTGTTACATGTCAATTTAGTATGAAAACATGTAACAGATAGAGGCTAAATAAAGTCAGTTATTTTACCTTTAATTCTACATCTATTATGCTAGTCCATCAAGCTAAATATAATACTACTTATTCGGTTAGGTACCTGCATGATTGTCGTATGACCTTAGCCTTTTATCGAGCTGTTCCAGGGAAAATTGAGAGTTCTGTAGTCATATACGTAACTTGATTTTCTCGGGCTATCTGATAGTATCGATCGCGCTTTGTGAAAATTTTTACTGGCTTAGCCCATAATCAATCAATAAATCGTACTGTATTCTGGCCATCACTATTGAGACCTTCAAAGTTACAAGCATTTTGTAGCAGTGTATTTCAAAACATTCAATAGTTCTCTTACCTTTCCGAATAATCACCTTCTCGATGATAATATACATTAAAATAGTCTCATAGATGTCCGAAATATTGGTTTTGGGGCCTGTCGGTTTTTTTCCTGGATTTGTTTCAATATTTAAACAAGAGACTAGCGCTTTTACTAAATTTTTGATGCGAAAGTCGTGCATGCGCAATGACGAAACAAGAATAGGTATTATTATGGCTTTGCATGGCCCTGTGCTCGCTTCGCTCGCTACGGGGGCGCAACCAACAAAAACTAACCAAAACTAACCCAAGGCTTGCCCAAAATTGAGAAAACATATAAATTAATAAAAAACAAACATAACCTTAAAAAAAGTAAACAAAGCATATGTTGCGACCGACGGGAAACGACCCCACGACACACAATTGTCTGACTACTATACCACTGAGGCGTTGAAGGTATTTTGCTAGACCGTAAAGACATGTATAATTCCGATACATTCGACCATTACGCATGCACGGCTTTCGCATTGAAAATTTAGTAGGACTTTGACAACAATTGTGGGTTGCCTAACTCTGAAGGGTACCCTTGGAATGTTGCCAAATGCACATGTTTCTCTAGCGATCCTCGTGCGATTTTGATGTGTTTGCGGACCAAGTCAATAAGAAACAACATAATTTATTGATGTGCTACCATCAGTTTGATGTTAAACGAATGTCTGAGCTTTCGCCTGATGTAAGCAAGCAAGCATAGTGGTTGCGTTGTGTCCCCTAAAATTGGCATCACCGCCCGGTTGTTTCGCAGCTGGTCCCAACAGAGATGCAGGCTCTTGGTTAAAGGTACGTTTAGACGTGAATGTTTGTGCCGCGTATTCATGCCTTTAGCGATTTTGATGTGAGCAGTTTAAAATGGCCGCAGGCCGCAATGAGGTGGTTTCTGTTTGATGATGCCGCCAGCAATACATAAGATCATACAGCCTTAGGTACATTTTATTGCGTATTGAAGATATTAAATTTGGTGGCAACCATCTTGTTATATTTTGCGTGGTGTAGCGGGACAATGTAAAGTTGGCCTATTGGTCGAATTTTTTCTGACCAGCAGCAATCCTTATATATAAAATAAATCAAACGCTTTAGTTAAATATATATAAAAAATATTTGTTATGTCGATTAACCGAAAAAAAAACATCTGATTAAGTTCACAATATTAATCGATTGTGATACGCAACATAAGTCATTTCCTTTGCACAAGTAAGATTACTAATAACTGCTTATGAGATAACAAGTCACGTGAATAAACATAAACAGTACCTATCTTACCCAAAACATGATCATGTTCCGTTTACACTTCTCGAGTCCACTATAACGTAATATCGAGGAGTAATATCGATTACAACACATTAGAAACACCCGCCAAATCAAAAATAATAGAATCTAAACGTTAATTATTCAAAAAAGCTTATATTATTATATGTAGATACTATGCTTGGAATCAGCGTACGAGACTAAATACGCAATACATAAATAAGAAGGAGGACGAAGGTAAACTTAAGTGGCGGTAGGCGGGATATGTGGCAAGGCAGGACCAATACCTCCTTGTAGAGGTATTGGCAGGACCCCAATAAGTGGACAATACGTCTGGTAAAATGGCGACTACGATTAACAAAAAGAAGTGTTGGAAGGCCCCAAAAGAGATGGCTAGACGATATCAAACAGTCGGTGGGTCGAAACTGGCACTAACTTGCCCTAAATAAGGACATGTGGCCAAATTTGGAAAAGGCATACGTCCAGCAGTGGATAAATGAAAGCCGACGAAGAAGAAGAATAATAATTAATAATAAATTTGCTTATCTGACTACATGACAAGGAAACGTACACGATCAATTAACACGACTGGACTCCAATTAGAAGAAGGACTCTCACAGGGGTTAAGGAAGGACTCTTCACGTAAAAGAAACTTCAAATCGATGGATTTAGCTGGTACTTGATGGAAATTCATTGCAAACTTTTGAAAGGAAAACAACGAAGTTTTAAAAATTTCCACAATTTAAATTGTGGAAATTTTTAAAACTTCGTTGTTTTCCTTTCAAAAGTTTAAAAGAAACTTGTAAAACATCAACATATTCAAGGCTTTTACATCAAACCCAAGGCAATTAATATTACCAATATCAATATTTTATCTGTTAAAGGTTTTTTAAATCTGCTAACGCCGAATTCAGCTAGGCAACCGTCCACACACAAAGGCAACGCATAAAAAAACAAAAGGCAACTCACCTGACGATGACAGTAGAAAATCACCGTTATGGAACTGAGTCCAACACCAAAGACAATAGCAACAGGTACCGCCTAGGACTAAAAAATGGGTAATGGTTCATAAAGCTATACTATCGGGACACCAACACTGCCAGTCACAATAGCCGACATTTTAAGAGTGTCCCTTGTTCAATTTCTCTTCATGGAGAGGATAGAACGAAAACTATGCGCAAACTCCATAAAAAGCTCATTTCGCAGGTTTAAACTAGCTAATCGCCTAGTAGCTTTATGCTACATGTCACACATGTCAATATTTGAAACAATCGCTTCAAATTTTGACCAGAAAAATCCTTTTTAACAAACATCCTGGCGACAAAGCTAATTTTTCCATTATTTCACTGACACGTGCTTCCCAACTAGCCGCTGTACTGACTCACCATGTGCCAAGGCTCCGCCCAACTCGCGGCAAGCACAGTCGACAGAGCTACAAAAAATACAGTCAAAGTTTTCAACATATACTGCCTAGGACTAGAAAATGGGTCAGGTATTTCATAAAGCTACACTATCAGGACACCAACACTGCCAGTCACAATGGCCGACTTTTTAAAAGTGTCCCGTGTTCAGTTTCTCTCGATGGAGAGGATAGAAAGAAGACTACGCGCAAATTCCACAGGACGCTCCTTTCGGAGGCTTAAACTAGCTAATCCCCTACGAGGTTGATGCTACATGTCAATATTTGAAACAATCGCTTCAAATTTTTACCAGAAAAAATCCTTCTTAACATATTTCCTGGCTAATTTTTCCATTATTTCACTGAAACGTGCCAACTAGCCCCTGTACTGACTCACCATGTGCCACACTTGAACACGTCCTCCAAGGCCAAGGTGAACAATTTCGGTAAAATTGTGTTCTCCTCACGAAAAACGTTAAAGTTTTCCAGGCTTCATCAATTTTTACATGCAGGGACGCGTTCTCGTAAATGTAGCGGATCAGGTTTGTATATCTGGAGTCAATACGGGCATTGTTCATCGCTCTCATCACTGCCCAAGTCTCGATCCAGTCGAACGCTTTCTGGTAGTCTACAAAGGCCATGTGAAGCGGAATGTTGTACTCCGTACATTTCTCTATCAGTGTGCGTACTGCTTGAATATGGTCGGTTGTGCTGAAACCCTTTCTGAATCCTGCCTGTCCAACTGGCTGATAAAAGTCGAACTTCTGGCTCAGGCGATTGGTTATGATTTTTGTTGACAGCTTGTAGAAGATAGACAACACGCTGATGGGTCTCTAATTTTCCATGTTCGTATTGTCACCTTTTTTGAAAAGGAAAATGACCTCTGCGTTTTTCCAGGAATCTGAAAACCTTTCTTCATCGAGGCATTTATTTAGTAGAATTAAGAGGGCTTCTTTAAGTGTCTCCCCTCCAATTTTTATCATATCGTTCGTGATCTGGTCTTCTCCTGGAGCCTTGCAATGTTTGAGCAGCTAGCTCATTATTATCTATGGGCTCTAATTGTTCTGATCCCACGTTCAAGATTGATTTTCGTGTTTCGTCTTGCGGAGCTGCCACTGATTGTTTGTAGAGCTTTCGACAAAAGTTCTCAATAGTTTCGGCGATCCTATCTCTTTCACTGACAATTTCTCCCTGGTCATTTTTCATTTGGTGAATGATATCAGCTTAAATGGAGCACTCTCATGTTCGTCTTTGTTCTGATGGTATCCTCGATCAATCTCTGATCTCTTCTGATAGCCGTTTTCACTTTTTTGTTGAGATCATTGTATGTGGGTGAGTTTTTGTCAGCGTTTCTTCGTTCATCTATAAGGTTTTTTGTTTCAGGGCTGAATTTTGGATTCTCCTGTTTTTGAAGTGCACTCACTTTCTTTACTGCTGTTCGATCGCTGTTAGTAATTTTGGTTGAGAGCTCGTCTAATTCCATTTCTTGCAATGCTTCTGTTGGTTGTAGCTTCTTGTCGATATATCGGTTGTATTCCTCTTCTTTTTCTCTTAGCGCACTTATGGCGGGACGGCTCCTCCTTTCTATTAGACGTTTTCTCTCCAGTTGGGTATTGATATGTATTTTGGCCCTGATCAGCCTATGGTCACTGCCTGAATTGAAGTGATTTATGACCGATACATCTAAGCACATTCGGTGGTTCGATGTGAGGATGTAATCTATTTCGTTTTTGATCCTGCCGTCGGGGCTTCTCCAGTTCCACTTTCTTTCTGGTTTTTTCTTGTAAAAGATGTTCATGCAGTAGACACGTTCTTTGTTGAGGAAGTTTATCATCGTTTGTCCTCTTTTGTTTCGTGTTCCAAAACTCCCCATAAAGGGGGAGTCCGTGGGGGACTTTGCTCCTATTTTGGCATTAAATTTGCCGAGTAAAATGGAGAATTATGTGTTTTTTGCTGTTGCTAGATCCTCGTAGAACTGTGCCACTTCTTCCTCAGTTGAGGAGGAAGTGCCCCCACTTCACAAGCACAAACGATCTGGATGCTAAACATTTGGTTCAATTTCAGTACGGCGTAGATCACCCTGTCTGATATGGACTTGGTCTTGGTGATGAAGTGTTTCCTCCTGCTATGAAGTAGCAGTGCTACGCCACCGATGTGTAAATTTCCGTCCTTGTTATTTTGAAATAGAAGGTGTCCGGATTTGAGAATGATGGTTGCATCGCCTTTTCGCCTCCTCTTGCTGATCCCGAGCACGTCCCACTTGATGTTCTGTAATCTCATGCTGCGAATGTTATATGCTGAGGCACTTATCTAGTTTTTGGTTTTTCGTTGTTTTGTCTTGTAGTTTGTGGCGAATTTTTGCCTCCCCCAGATTCCATGAGCCAAACTCCTTTCGGAGTGTGGGAGTCACGTGCATTAGATGCTTCACCCACCTGGGGACCAGTTCCGGTTTTTTCAAATTTCGCCATGTGCCTTTAGCCATAATCTTCCACGCTGGCCGGACGGGCTGGAAGATGGTTTTGTAGCCGCCCACACTGGGCCAGGCGCTACTGATCACCATATCTGGTTACCCTCACTTGTTTAGCCTGTGGGTCAACACAGTTACCAGGGTGTGGCGCTTGGAGTCATCAAGTGAGAGGTGGGTGTCTCGTGAGGACCAATTGTTCCAAAATCCCCGCCCGTCTATGACGCTTGGGGTGACCGTTTAGAACCAAAGGTGCTACCTCTCCGACACATGCCTACCCCCATATTATGCCATATTATAGAAAGGCAACTAAAGCCGAAGTAATACGGCACTCTCTGGTGAGATATGTCGACAAATAACTTCCACCACGAAGTAACAATTACAAAATAAAGTCCCAAAATGACTCGTACGTTTGTTGGGTTAGTTTGGATATTTTCATTGGTTTCTATACTGCAAAACCTCTCATCAACCCTGTTTCTTCTAAAAAG
Source organism: Pissodes strobi (assembly GCA_016904865.1). Classification (NCBI taxonomy): domain Eukaryota; kingdom Metazoa; phylum Arthropoda; class Insecta; order Coleoptera; family Curculionidae; genus Pissodes; species Pissodes strobi. Next base: position 21,520 of record MU188751.1, read on the forward strand.
GTTATGAACAACCCAAGAAACTAAATGAATTACTAAACAACCATTGTGAACTAATTGGCAAGTCCAAGTCTAGTTGCTCCTAAAAATGATATAGTATGCATTGGAATTAGAATCCATTACACCCATACAAGGTATGTATTTTACGACGATTTAAGTAAAATCTTGGGCTGATTTAAGGTTGTTGGCAAGCATGTTCACGCAACAAAATCGGAGTTTGAGGCTCTTAGAACCCTAAATTTTTACTCTTATTTAAGGCAAGTACATGTATGACGTCCTCCATCTTTTCTGACGGATATTTGTGGAAACAAATGTCCAAATCACCACAACAAGAATGCAAATCGCTGGATTTCGCTGTAGTTAGCTAGACAAATGATAATATACTATGTAATTTGTTCAATATATAGTGATATCATTATTATGTGTGCCTTATTTTGAATTTTAATCGATATTTAAACAAATCCTCAGGACTAAATTCAGTAGCAAAAATGGTAAATAACATTTTTGATAGTAGAATGATAACTTTAATTAGCAATCAAGTATACAGTCATTAGTTCTAGTTCTAAGATGTACTAGACTAAGTAATGTGCTATTACTATTCGTGTAACTAAAGATTTTGTGATGAACAGCATAAATGAGGGAACATGTAGTAAAGTGGTTTTCTATATCCCAGTGCAGTGGCTTGATTGTTACACAATATATGCTGCTCAAAAGTTCTTTAATAATTTTTCTAAATAGATGGTTAAATATTCTGGGGCCTGGGCTTATTAAAAACGTCTGACGATCTGAGAACGCTGTTAAAAACATCCAAACAATTATATTTTTTGATGTTTTAAAAGCTTTTAAAATGCAAAAATTAAGAGCGAAAATTACTTGCTTTCTTAGAGGAAGCATTGATTGCCTTGCTTCCACGGCACGCCGCTGCTATAAGTCAACTACAGATCAACTGTAGACATGTTAATTGTATATTTTCCACGAGCCTAATACACCCATGTATATAAAAATATGCTTAGAACATTAGTGTATATATGATATAAGGTTGTACCTCATTTCCGTACTGTATAACCAGTTTGTAGCCTACACATTTATAAAACCATTATACCTACCCAAAAAGCAAAGAACGTTACACGATCTATAAAATATGCATCCAAATGTAGTACATTGGTCATTCAAATGTCTAGATATGTATGGCCAATGATCGAACACTGGACATATTTGCGTTACTATCGAGACTAGTATTGTAAATTTCTGTTTGAAAGCATTTCCTGCTTCCAATAGGGCGCTCAACAAATTCTTTAGGAGATACCCTAAAGTATCAAAAATCTATCTTAAATACTATAGCGTAATTTGTAGTTGGGTTAGTTCTTTGCTTTTTGGCGTACCTACTTAAGCCACACTGTGCCGCTCTGTAAATTCTCTGTATGTACTAAATGTATGCTTCGTTGTTTCCAGCACCAAGCCGCAGCTCAAGCTCTGGTGAGTGAGAATTAAAGCTTTCTTTTTTTCTCAGTTCTCACCCCTATCTTACTTTATCCTGTCCTGTTTGCATGCTTGTCGTTGTCACTATTCTAAAACAGGCGTCGCTATCAAAGCGCGCCTACTTTAGGATTTGACCTACATTTACTTTTCTTTTCTATAATATGGTCTTTGGTATTGTAAAGCTTATAGGTAGAAAGATAATTAGTTTATAAATTGATCGCAACTACTCAATCGTATTAGGATTGAGAAATAAGTAGGTACGACCTTCTGCTACGGTCCAACGCTCGCACTAACTGAACTAAGTTAACGTGCATTCCGCATACTTTTCTCTCAATCTTAAGAGTAGGGTGAATGTGTTTTTCCCTACTTATAACTCAATAGCTTCTCAATACGCTATAACTTTATAATGACGAAAGTACTTCTTTGCTTCCACTAAATTCACGGTGTGAACGGCGTAGAAAAATCAAAATTTTGAAAGTTATAGGGAATCAAAAGGTCTATACTTCAAAGATACCTTCGAATATACATAAAAATTCCTCATATGGCAGCATACTTGGATCCGCATATTTGCGCCGTTGCCAAATTAGTTATGTAGTTCCTCAGATTTGGGAAAAAACATGGCATGATCGAAAAACTAATATCTATTAACTAATAAAAATGTAAACAAAATTATTTTACAGCTCGAAAGGCAAAGGTTATGGGAAAACTGATAAGGAGTGAAATGTTGATTAATTTGTACAGGGTGTTTGCTACACAGACACCAATTTTAGACACTTTAAAGGTAATTTATTTTGATCTTTCAAATCTTTGAAATGGAACACGCTATGTTTGATCGCCCTATTTTGAAGGCTTTTGCAATCCTATTAACTATTCTTAAAGCCCATCTATCATTCCAATACACAATTCAACACGTTCCTGAATTGTAATGGTTCTAGATATCCATCTCTAACCGATAAATACAAACATAACTCGATTGACAAATTACTAATCAAATCCTAGAACATATTTCCAAAAAAGATTATGATCGAGCCAAATTTGTATTTAATTCATTTGAATGTAATTCGAATGGTGAATATTCTGACATTTATTTAAAATCTGATGCGTTCCTTTTAGCAGAATTTTATAAAAACAAGTATTAATACTAAACTTATAAATTAGATCCTGTTCATTATTACACTCTTCCAGGTTTAAGTTTTGATGCATGTTTACGATACACTTGGGTTGGGTAGAATTGTTAACCAATTCTGATATGTTGCATTTTTTAAATGTAATGTACGTGGAGGAGTTAGTACTTGTATAAGTAGAAGAAAATCTATAGCATAATTCAACACTTTCCTCAAATGCTTCTATTAAATGTCGACATTAATTCTATTTTAAAGGCCCCTTCAACTATTCTTAAAGAATTTAAATACAGGCTCTGGCAATTCAGGCAATCTTTCGACTTTTGATAAAAAAATTCTAAAAATTGTTTTATTGTTCACAGTTGTAATGGTATCCATCCATATCCATCTCTGACCGATAAATACAAACAAAACTCGATTATTAATAAATTCATAATTTTTATAATAATCTAACAGATGAACATATTTTCGAAAAAGAATATGATAGAGCCAAATTTGTATGATTGTAATTGGATTGGTGAATATTCTGACATTCATTTAAAATCTGGTGTGTCACTCCATGCAGATAATTTTGGAAATTTTAGAAAAAGAAAAACATGTATTAATACTTATAAATTATATCCTGCTCATTATTACACTTTTTTGGGCTTAAGTTTTAATGCATGTTTAAGTAGATATAGATACTTCGTTCTACAACCGCCACCGCGGCGGAGGTGCACAGTGGCAAATACCGCCGATTTGGGCTATAGAATATTTAAGGGCGTGACATCTGACAAATGACAGACGTCAGATGACAACTGGCAGTTGACGGTTGACAAACACCGCCGACTTGGGCTATAGCATATTTAAGGGCGTGGCATCTGACAGATGACAGACGACAACTGGCAGTTGACGATTGACAAACATCGCCGACTTGAGCTATAGCATATTTAAAGGCGTGCACCCCCACAGACAGACAACAGATGGCGGTTGACAGCTGACGGGTGACATGCGCAGAGGTAAACACCACCGATTTGGGCTATGACATATTCAAGGCCCGAAACTGCAACGATCTCCGCGTAGGTTTTGACCCCAGCCATAAATTCCCGGAAATGATATCACCCACTTAAAGTCGTTGGTGTGCAACCTAGCATAGAATATGGAGAGACTAGACTCCACCTGTGGGAAGGGGCAGTCGTAAGACTGCCACTACTGCAGGTAAGTGCAGATAGCATACCTCCAAAGTTTGTCTTCGACAAACTATATGATGTAAAAATAAAACCATTTGAGCCTATAACCGAAGGTGCGGTTAACATTTTCGTGGATGGTTCAAAAACCAAGGAAGAAGCAGGCTGTGGAATTTACTCCCGAAGCTTGCGAATTGAACTTAAATGGCCTATGGAGGGACACGTAAGCATAGTTCAGTCTGAGCTTGCTGCAATATATGTAGCCGCAAAAGAGATTGTTCGCAGGAATACTGAGAACAAGACTATTAAAATCTACACGGATAGTAGACAAGCACTACTGGCCATGAAAAGTTATAAACTTACAGCCAGGTCAGTACTAGAATGCCATAATTCACTGGAGGATGCTGCCCGCAAAAACAGAATTTCTGTGTGCTGGGTTAAGGGACATGCACAGGGCGAAGGTAACAAATCAGCGGACAAATTGGCTAGAAAGGCAGCCGGTTCAAACATTATCGGAGCCGGCCCTTCAAACCTACCTGTCGTGACGACGATACATATGATAAAAAAGATCCCCCATGAAGACTTTAGGGCAAGATGGGACGAAACAACTAACTGTCGACTGGCCAGGGAGTTTTTAAGCTACCCTAATGAGTCTGCAGCAAAAGCATACCTGGATATGTCAAGGAAGACCCTACGACTCATGGTGGGGATTCTGACTAGACACTGCCAGCTAAGGAAACATCTCCACACAATGAGATTATGCGAGACACCTATATACAGAGGCTGTGAACAGGAGGACGAAACAGTAGAGCATCTGCTCTGCGATTGCGACGCTGTGTCGAAACTAAGGGAATCCATTTTGGGAGAACGATGACAAACCATGGCTTTTCTTAGAACAGCCTCCTCGGGCAACATCGCCAACTTTTTTACAACACTAGGTTGGACGATGGCCTAGATGGATTTGTTGACCTGGAGAGGACGCAAAGGGGGTCCAATGAGGCCTAAGTGCCACGGCCTTTCAAGGCCACCCTCTCACCATTTCCAGATTCCAGATTCCAGATATCACCCACAACTGCTTCCTGTTTAAGGCTTATTAAATAAATGATATCAATCACAACAGCTTCCGGTTTATGCAACGGCTTCCTCTTTATGGCTTATTAAGTAAATGATATCAACCACAACAGCTTCCTGTTTATGTCAATCCATTATGGCTGCGCCCGGTAATCATAACCTAAAAATATACTTCATATTTAACTTCAAAACTTATTCGGTAGGCCTCGGCTAAACTCGATAAACTTCGAAAAATTCGTACAGATCAGTGATCATAAACGTTTTTAGTATGATAGAAGATCACACACCAAAAAAGCACATTTCCCGAAAAGCGTATGTTTTTTGCTTAAGTCATCACCTAAGAAGGCCTTAACCATGTTTCTTGTTAAATATATATTTATTATAGAGATCGTTATCAGCCAAAGGCACTTTTGCCGCTATCTGCGCACATCTAACTCTTGTAGTTTTCGAGAAAAACCAACTCCGATCAGGGGCCAAAAAAAAAGACTAACTTAAAATCGCTTCAAATATATTGAGTTTTACATCAAATTAAAAGGAATTTTGCAAATAATCAGAAAATCGAAACAAAATTTTTGTATAAGATGTCATAAAAGAGTTACAGTGACAAAAAGGCGCTAACTTTAAATCATTTCAAAATATATTGAATTTCACATCAAATTAAAGGGAATTTTGCAAATAATTAGAAAGTCAAAACAAAATTTTTGTATCGTTGATCATAAAAAAGTTGTAGTAGCTAATGAGCCCTAACTTAAAATCGCGCTCCGGTCCACCTCGCAATCTGTCCATTGCCATCTACCATGCAGGAGTACCACGCCTTTAAATATGCTATAGCTCAAGTCGGCAATGTTTGTCAACCGTCAACTGCCAGTTGTCGTCTGTCATCTGTCAGAGGCCCCGCCCTTAAATATGCTATAGGCCAAGTCGGCAATGTTTGTCAACCGTCAACTGCCAGTGGTCATCTGTCAGATGCCACCCCATTAAAAAGGCTGTAGCCCCAGTCGGCGATGTTTGCCACTGCGCACCTCCACCGGGGTGGCGGTTGCAGAACGCAGGATCTATTTCTATTTGTTTACGTTACACTGTCGTTGAATTAGAATTGTTAACAAATTCTGGTATGTTGCATTTTTGAAAAGTAACATACGTGGAGGAGTTAGTATTTGTATAACTAGAAAATCTATAGCAAATGTTCCAAGTGTCCCCCATTTATCCAATACATAATGCAACACGTTCCTCAAATCTTTTTGTTAAATTTCAACACTAATCCTATTTTGAAGACCCCTTTAACTATTCTTAAAGTGCTGAGATATAGGCTATTCGCTAACTCGGGCTCAAATGCTTTTGTTAAATTTCAACACTAATACTTGCAAAACAATTTCGAATACGAATTTGTAGTTGTGGATATTTTATACACCTGTTCCTTCACAAATTCCCATATACCGATGCCCACTTTTGGTCATCTAGCTAGCGAATGGACTAGCCTTCTTGTTCAGTAGATATAGTATCTGCGTTCTGCGCCACGCCAACATCGGAATATTTATATAAAGCTGTCTGTCTATCTAAAAAGCTGTCTGTTTGTCTAAAAAGCTGTCTGTCTATTTGTCTGAAAAGCTGCTTATCTGTTTATAAAGCTGTCTTACCTGTCTATAAAGCTGTCTGTCTATAAACTGTCTTAACTCTCCATAAAGCTGTCTAAGCTATCTGTCTGTCTAAAAAGATGACTGTCTGCCTAAAAATATGTTTGCCTGTTTCTCTAAAAAGCTGTTCTAGACAGACATACAGCTTTTTAGACAGACAGCGTCAGTGTCAAAATTTAACAAAAGCAATTGAGGAGAATTACGTATTTGGATTAATGGGGGACTCTTATAGATAGACTAGACATACAGCTTTATATAAATATGCCGAAAACCTCGCGGATTGCGCTTGATAAGCCTCCAGCGGTGTTGGGGCCGCGCAGAACGCAGATACTATATCTACTTTCTTCCAATTAATTGTAGACCATAAGTACCCTTGCTATAGACGGAATCCTCATCATGAAGGAACCATATCTTTTCAATCAGTTCATGGGTCATCAACTGCGCAAATGGTCATGTAGGAAGTCTACGTTGGATTAGGCTAGTTTGGTTCAAACCTATTGTGCCTGGCCTCAAAAAGTCATTTAGAATTCTTCGTCCAAACCCGACGTCATGCGTCAGTCCAATCGTACTCATATATTCCTTGAGCCTACAGTGCTCTGCTCAGAAGTCCCCCTATTATTCTAGTTGTATTTCTTTTCTGACGAAGTAGATAGTCCGCGCATTTTGGTGATAGGTTGGAGTTAGATGGGATATATTCCATAAAAAAACAAAAGCAAATTCCGTTGATGCCTTCTGAACCCACGAACAAAAATCGAATATCCGTTGGTAGTCTTTATCATTTAATTCTTGCAGCAACTGTTGCGTGATAGGGGTCTAGTTTGTTGGTTCTTGAGGCCGCGTATGGTCTATATGAAGCTCGCTTATTTCCACAAACACACGTTTCTTTCGATTATTCTTATTCTAATTCACACTTCCTGTTCTTTGAAAACCTGGATGATGTTATTGGCTAATAACACTTTTTTGTCATTAGCGTCCAGAGCATCGAATTCAAGCCTTTCAGCATCAAAAAGATTCATATTTGAAGATTCGGAGATATGAATAACACAAACACAAATAATATTAATTGACAGAAAATTGCAGAGAATATTACTTAGAAAAGTCATCGCAACAATGAACAATGACGCATTTTTTTCTGTAAACTGAAACGAGTAAACTAACGAGTAAATTAACAAAAATAGGCATAGACTTACCTTAAAAAAAGGTGGAGAGGATACAAATGCCTACAAAACAGGATGAAGCTTCTAAAGTTGGTATCTGTGTAGGAAACACTTTGCACAAAATAATTAATATTTCATATCTTATCAGTTTTCATATAACGTTTGTCTTTCACATTTTATTAGTTGGTAAAACTTCTTCTTCACGTGCCATGCCCGTGACGTAGGTTGGCTATTTTAATTTCGTAGTTGGTAGATACTAAATCTGTTATCGTGCCATGTTTTCCCTAAATCTGATGAACTTTCTGAATAAATACATATCATTGATCTTGTATAGCAAATAATACAAAGCTATTGGACTTTGCCACACACTATTAAGTCACCAAAAACCAAAAAGTTCGTAATTCTGTTAAAATTTTAAACAACTCTTTCATCCCTTTTTGCTCTTCAAACATCCCTTTTATGCATTTTATATTGCAGCATGCTTGTTTTTAAGGCTGGCTTTGAACCTTCGGCTGACCTCATTTTTATTAAAGTGCACGTGGAATTTTTTATTTACCTTCAACTTGAAATAGCAAGCGATGTAGCGGTTATGCATGTCATCATTTCTGATTATGCGTTGTAGCAATATTTTTACTAATGACCGCATTGTAGTACATTATATTGGACACCTGTTTTCAAGAATGTAAAAGAAGAAAAAAAATGTGATTGATGAATTTTTTTTTTGGTTGGTAATATATATTATGGTAATAAATTCACTACCCTTTTCAGAAAATAGTTTATGACTGTACTTCTAAAAATCAATAATTACTATTCCTTTCACTAACTTTAGATTTAGACTTGCGGTTTTGACTAGATTTCTTGTTTTTGTATCCTTCTAAATTAGAAAAAATGCTGCATAAAATTTAAAAGTTCCAAAAAAAATGGGAAAATTTTCGTCTTCTAGACACAGCGCCCCTTAGCGGCGACAATATTATTTAATTTTGTTAGTGCCTTATGCATTTTATTGCAAAGGCAAAACTTTTCTAAATAACGCCAAAATCATTCTTCTGTCGGTGCCTATCCTCTGTGGATGTTGGCAATCACATTGGCCCACATAACCATGTTAACAGCCGTTCTGAATAGATGCGTGGTCGTCATTCCTGTCCATTGTCTAATATTCTTCATCCATAATCTTGGGGCGTCTCCCTTGACTTCTCCTGCCCTCTATCTTGTCCTGAAGAATTGCCCATCGCATGCCCCAGGTATGCCATGTTTTCGGCTTTCACAGTATGCATAACTTCCAGTTAATTCCGGATGCCTTGGATTACAGTGTGATTGTGATGGGTGTATGAAATCCTGAGCATGCGACGGTGTTGAATATTGAGAAGGATTTTTAGTGCATGGCTCATTAAGCTTTTAATTCGGTAATCAGAGCACTTGGTGGCGTTTGTTTTCTTCGGTAGCGAAATAAAAGTGGAAGCTAGCCAGTCTCTAGGTAGTTCACTGGTTTCGTAGATTCTATTAAGCAGTCTTGTTAAGTATTTAAATCGGCTGTTTTCCAATAGTTTCAGCATTTCTGCTTGTATATTATCTGGTCCAGGTGCCTTATTACTGCATTTCTTACTTCATCAAGTGATATTTCTGGTCCTGACGATCCCTGGATAATGCTTTCAGTACGGTGTTCTTCTTTGAATAACTCTCCCATATAATCCTTTCACCTTTCAAGTATTTGTTTCTTATCAGTAGGTTGTTATGCTTGTCCAGTACCGAACAACTGCCTCGTGAGCCTCTTCCCCTGCTATTTCCTTGATTTTCTTGTGCAGATTAAATGTATCATGTTTTTGTTCTAAGTTTTCGATTTCCCCTACATGCGTTCTGCAGCCACAGCTCCTTTGCCTCTTTAATCTTTATTTTGATTATTTTGTTTATTTCATTGTATTTCCTTTCGGCTTTGTTTCTGTGTTTTATCCGTTCATCCATAAGATCCAGTATCTCCTCCGTCATCCACCGGTGTTCCTTATTCCTTTTTCCGGTTTCAGTTTGCTGTCTGCCATCGAATTTCAAGCGTTCTTGATTTTGTTCCACACATCCTCCACGTCCATGTCTTCATGGCTTGGATCCGGGATTATGCTCCTTATTTTGTTGTTTAGTTCTTCTTTCATTTCTGGTTTTGTGATATTGTTTTAAAGTTTCTGGGCGTTCTTTAGGTTTTCCCTTACGAACTATTTTTAGGCAAATCCTAAACCGGCCAAGCAAAAGATTATGGTCTGAGGGGACATCCGCTCCTGGATATGCTTTAACGGATTTAAATGAGTTGTGGAGTCTTTTATTTATGACAAAATAGTCAATCTGGTTCCTGACGATTTTTTGGGGACTGTCTGCTGGGGATATAGAGTATAGAGCCTTCGAGGTGGTAATTGTGAAAAAGTGTTCATAATTGTACTTTGTACTGTGTATCTCTGTGACAGAAGTGAATGAGGCGGTCACCTCTATCGTTTCTTAATCCCAATCCAAACTTTCCGACAGTACACTCAACAGCTCCGTTGCCCACTTTAGCATTAAAATCTCCAGGAAGGATATTAATTTCATGCTTTTTGGTTTCTAGTTCCTGATCTGAGCTATCCGAAGTTGGAGCGTATGACTGAATAATATTCATATTAAACGGTGGCCTGAGTTTGGCCATCTAACTTCACTGCAACCAAGTATATCAATGTTGAGTCTTTTTATCTCCTTGGTTACATTGTTCACTTTACCAGCTTGGTACAGGCTTCTTACATTCCATGTACCAATCTTCCTATCATCCTTCAGCCTAAGTGCATGCGGTAACCGGGGGATTCTTAGCACCCGCTCCCCACTTAAGGGGTGCCCGGAACTAAGGGCCGTGCCTGATTTATCCTGATCAATTGTGATTATCCTGGGGAAGTAATTAGCTAGGTAGTTTCCCCTTGCTTTCCTAGCTTTTTGTCAGCCGCGTCTAACCTGAGAACAGACACTGTTCGCCGCCGCCCACTAACCTCTCCCTTGAGTACAGGCTACCGACGATCCAATAGGTAGCTTCCAATCCAGTTCAGGTAGTGAGAGCCACTTCCAATCTTTGAGAGCTTTATGAGAAGTAGCTCATGGCAAACACTATCAAACGCCTTAGGTATGTCCGTGTATATAGCATCCACTTGCTTTCCCATCTCCAGACTGGCAACTAGGAAGTTTTGATACACCGCTAGGTTGGAATATGCTGGAAAAATCGTGCTGATTTTCGGTTATATAGTTTTTGTAGGTACGGAATATCTCATCTGTCAGAATTGATTCCAAAATCTTCGGCACCGTGGATAACATTGATGCACCTCTGTAATTATCAATTTCGGTTCTATCAGCGGACTTGTAAATGGGAAAACGGGTGAAAGTCTTCCAGAGAGTTGGGAAAACTCCTTTGTGGAATGTTTTTTGGAAGATAGTGCAGATTGGTGCAGCAAGCGACTGCAAACATCGATTTAAAAAGATGGGTGGAATTCCATCTGGGACGGCGCCGGCGCGGCGTTCTTACTGCAATCAATGTCCTTGAGCTTCGATGTAACTTCGACTAATGTATGTAAAGTTGTGGGTATAGGACTTATAACAAAAACTTCTTTATTCGAAAGTTGCCGACGTTTCGACCATTTATTGCGGTCTTTTTCAATGCTCTTTCTTTAGCAGAAGTTTTCTATGGTTGATGTCAACTGCCGTTGGAGTTGCTCTGAAGCTCTTGTGTGGAATTCTTTGCCGATTATCAGTAGTTGACGCTTCCTAAGATTCTAATCATTGGCGGCATTGTTTTTCAAGTTTAGTTGGCTGGTTTAGCGGACTGCGGAGTGTGTAGGTTGATCAGAATCTGAGTCAGTTTGAGATTCAGCATGCGTGGTATATGAGTATCGGTTTCGGTGGTTATATTTGTTAATTGAGTTTCCTCTCCAGCTCATTGCGAGTCTGCGTTCCTCTAGGTGGGGAGATTTTATTGTCTGTTTGTGCACCTGCTTGCATTGATGTATTTGAGTTGACCTGACGTTTGAGCTCGTCAATGTGAGCTGTCATAGCTTCGATTCTTCCTCTTTGAGATTTTATTTTTTCAAAATATGCTTTCTCTACATCTGCAATTTCGTCTTGGTATGATGTCGAGCTTCGTTGTAGCCTTGTTATATACTGGTTCTTCTAATCCAGTTCGTCTTTCAGGTCACGTATTATATCCCGCAGAGTCTCGATTATATCTGGTTCTATACATGCTTTGGAGCACCAAATGAAATTATCATTGATTATCGAGTGATGTCGTGTTCTTTCCAAGCAACTTTTATGGTATATATTGTTGCAAACAATACATACCAGGTTACCCTGATTTTTCTTAAAACACTTGAACACTGCCGCCATTCGATCTGTTAAATATTCGTATGTTCTACATTAATTCAAAGGGATAAGGATAACATAGAGGGCACCTTTCTCATTCTGAGAAAATAGACCCGATTTTGAAAATAAAGGCTAGAAGATACAATTGTTAATTATTTTTTTAAAATTAAATGTATCAGTTTTGGAACCGTAATATTCTTCTTGATTTGGGTGAGGAATTTTAAAACTTTTCCTAATTCTTCGTTTGATATTGTAATACATATTATTTGTTATTAATAATAATTTCATCAACGCGAAATTTCACAATTGAGAATCAGTCGCTTGGGTTGGGTTAATGAAATCGTATTTGCAAATGTGTTTATATTATTAGTGGAAGAAATTTAATATCGCTATACATTTCGTGTAATTTTCGAATGGATGTGCGAGTGCTGATTGCAACAAAAAATCGACAATTTTCAATATAAACATCACAATTACCGAAGCAGTCATATCATACATATTAAATTAAATGATCAATAAATCCTTGACATATTAGCGTGCCTATAATTTTTCAATATTTCACGCTCGAAGTTTAATATCATTTTCCATTTCAATGCGTTATATATTGGAACTTTTCTTATCATAAATCGCTAAGCGACAGAAATACTTTTCGAGGAAAATTAATTTTGTTGCTCAGTAGTGCCACCAGGGGCGGGAACTCCTCAAATAAATCCTTATCTGTTATACGTCATATTTAGCATGTTTTTAAATTTTTTTAACAACTCATTAAGCCCTCAGCTATCGAAACGTGGGTAAAAATTAAATTGTAATTGGTAATAAAGCCTGTTCTAAAACAACTCACGATTTTCCTTAGAAAAAGATTTTTTAAACTGATGTTTAGCCGTTATTTAGTGTTACGATATATAGAGGCCTACCATATAGAGCTAATATCTAAGTCATTGATGCATTAATCTATTTTCTAGCATTTCAACTTTTCATCTCTGTTAGACGACGTTCTTAAGTTAATCCCATTGGAATAAACCTATCGACCTGTTCAAAAATCATTTAAACATGTTTTCAAATCTAACGATTTAATTTGTATTATAATAACATTCCACGTCACTGTGCTCGCATTCCAAAGAAATCAAAGAACGTCTCTTAAAAATCTCGGCGATGCACCTAGCGCCATCTCTAGTTACAACGTTTACTCATCTGCAATTTCAACAGAAGCAGTCCTGCATCAAACTGCATAATTCGTGCTAGGCCAATGGCCTCGATGTATTTCGAAACCCAAGGCGTGTCAGCTATACAAGCAGAAACGTATTCGGCGATTCGACCAATTACTGAGCTCTCACAGCGAAGGCGGAGGTAATCAGTTTAGCTTCCCTAAAATTCCGATCTCTAATAATCGAATTTTATAAATACTAGTAAACGTAATTCGACCAGATTTGTGTTAAAATTCATAAGGTTATTTTAGACAATCGCTGATGTTAAGTTTTATATAACTTCTCGGTATTTACATTATTTACCCTTTCTATTTCCGGAGTCATGCATCTTCTCCCGCCAAAAGGGGAGGAGACCACGCGTTCTAGTTGATCTAGTTCTCACGTTCTAGAATTAAGTAGCATCTCGACCTCCAACCAAGTAAGACGCGTTGTGTGCGCGCTCCCGCTGGCATGGCCGTCGGCCATGCCATGCAGTTTCACGTGCTGAGAAGCCCTAATCTCTCAAGATCTCTAGCTCAACAGCATTTGTGATGCTCTGCCATTGCGACATCTTGTCGTAGTCGTCTTAAGCCTACAAGTATAAGTATATTGGCTCCCGACTATCTCCGGCAATTCACTCTCACAAGCCTATAAGTAAAAGGCATCTATTGGCACCCGGCCATCTCTGGCAAGGGTAAGACGCTATAGTAAGCGTTCCTTGTGGCATTCGGCCATGTAAGTAAACTCACTCAACATTCTCTATGCTTTATTATAATATCTATTTTAACTATATAAAGTCTCCTATAAGTGCTGGTCCATTACACGGAGTTTAGCCTACCTACGCGACCTGCGTAGCGTATTTTAGAATCCATTGTAGCGAGTATAAAACCCGCATTTTCACAAAAGCATCCCTGTCATGTCATATGCTTATGACTGCATATCATTCTCAAATCTCAATCCACTACAATTTGAGTCATTCTTATTTGCAAGAAGTTAAGTACATTGTATATAGAAGCTACGGAGAGACTTAGTAAGTGTTTTTAAGTGACTTTCCCCTGTGTTGAAAGATAAACTGCTGAACGATTGAACATTGCTCGTCAATAATTGGTGAATATAGTGTACATAGTCGCTTAAGATTGGCTGCAAGATTGTGTTTATAATCATATACTTGTCTAGGATTACAATTGTTTATGCAATGCTTTAGTTTTTAAAAGTATTATTTTTCTAATATTGTGCAAGGTCGATACCTAGCCCCGAAAGATATTGTCCATACGGACTAGATACAATAATTTAATGTTTATATTTTGTTTATTTATGAGCTTTCAGTTGTTTTCAGGTAAAATAACTTATTAAAATATTCATATAATGCTAAAGGATTTTGTTTTATTTACAAATTCACTTTAGAACTAGCCCCTATGGTAATTTTTACTGCCTATGAGCAGTCTCTGTTTGTTTAGAAAATCGACCAAGATCGAATCTACAACACAACCAGTATTGCCTATCACAGATAAAGTTCTATTCGAAACTTTGAGGTTGGCGCCCTTCTGGCTTTTGACAGCACAATAACGCGTGACGTCATAGAAACATACTCTGGTTGTGTCATTTGAAAAGTTCAACGGCAGATAAGTGACATGCGCCGTGCGCGGCTTTATCAGAGAGGAAAAAACTAAAAAAAGAGGCGACCATAAACGTCGATATCTTTCATGCTGGTGTAACCGTTCTTGGTGACCTTGCCTCTGCTCCGTTGACAACAATACCACTAAGTATCGGGAGAAAAATATTTTAGGTCAATGACAATGACATCTGATCAGCTGAAATCGGCTGATGGTGTTTTGATTTTGATAATTATTCCCTTTGTGCTTGGACATGCCAGAGAGGTAAACACTTAAAAGGAGAGGCGACAACCTGTCAATCGATTCTGTATGCGCATGTCCAAGTATAATGGGTATAATTATTGTCAAAATCAGGTGATCAGATGTCATTGTCATTAGCTTAAAATATTTTCTGCCGACACTTAGTGGTACTGTTGTCAATGGAGTAGAGTCAAGGTCACAAAAACGGGTACGCCAACATGGAAGGTGCCGATGCTTATTGCGGCCTCTCCTTTTAGTTTTTTTCTCTCCGGTAAAGCCGCGCATCGGCTTTTGACAGCCCAATAACGCATACCGTTGCACTTTTCAAATGACACAACCGGAGTGTTCCTATGACGTCATGAGTTATTGTGCTGTCAAGAGCCACAAGGACGCCAACCTCAAAGTTTCGAATAGCACTTTATCTGTGATAGACAAAACTTGCTGAAAGATCCATTCCAATGCGACTAACTTAAAAACTTGCATCAGCGACTTAGATATTAGCTTTATTTGGTATTAACATGTACTTAAAATCCGAATAACTCGGCTAAATATCAATTTAAAAAATATTTTTCTAATGAAAATCGTAAGCTCTTTTAAGACAGGCTTTATTACCAATTACACTTCAATTTTTGCCGACGTTTCGATATGTGGTTGCTATCATCCTCAGGGTTTAATTAGTTGTAAGAACAGTTATTAGGATTTATACCTTACACCCCATCATACGAGTTATCATATATCTCATGAGCAGCCTGAGTGAGCAAAGGATAGCAGCCTTTTGCATACGTATTGTCCAAAGTGGCCCCCACACGTCCTGCGCAGCAGAATAGTACTGAATATTCTATAACATATATACCATACTAGTCTAGTCAAGCAGAACAATGTCAGGCCTAATGGTCGGGATAAAGCAATTCCAATAAATACGACACCTGCCAAACCCCCACGGAATTTGTGGCAGCCTTAATGTTTCCTCATTACCATACAAGTGTCGTAAGTCGGTGTGTTTATGAGGAAGATGTGTAGGACGGGTAGGCTGATAACTAACGGCACAACGTTTCCAGAGCTTGGTAACATGCTCTACATCTTACATCCTTAATCTCTAGACTCATAAGGGAGAATTAAAGACTCAATCTTGTCAAGCCAATATAAATCCCTCGGTCCCACATCTTGCTCTGCAGAGTCAAAACTGAGACTGGGCCCTTCAGCTGCCTTTTAAATATAAATCCCCCTAAGGTTTGTTGCTCATGGTCATGGACCATGAAAAACATGGGGTCAGAGCTTCTTAGGATATCGCATGCCGTCTATCAAGTACATAATTAAACTAGACGAAAAAAGTCAGTGCGCATCTGCCACTCGTGGGCAGCCTAAAAGGCAAAGGCTAAAACATATGTATTCTGTCGGTTAATTCCTATGGAATGGGATAAGAACAAACGCTTATAAACTAAACAAACTATGCTGGGTATCTCACTGAGTGATAAAATAAGAAATGATGAGATCAGGAGAACACACAAAGGTTCGAGAGATCATAGAAGAGATAAGAACAATGAAATAACGTTGGGCAGGGCATGTGGCCAGGCAAACCGAATAAAGACAGATGCACTTAGAAACTAGGAGAGTCTGAAGACCAAAGAAGAGTGGGGCGACCACCGAAAAGATGGGTCTATGACATAAGAACCATGGAGGGCAAATAGTGGACGAGAAAAGCACATATGATTAATTGGGAAAGTAGATCGTAAATAAATTAAAGATAAACACTTTCACTAACAGAATTATTATATTATGAGACAATTACAGATTAGTGCAAGTATCTATAATTACTGACAAATATTAGAAACATTTATCTGCTAGAGTATAAAACGGTTAATTACAACACGCGCTTCGCTATCCATGTAAGCATAATTAGGAACTGATTAACACTTTAATTCAATCATGATCTGCTGATGATGGCCATATGGTCAGCGAAATGCGCGTAGAGTGTGCCACACTTTTTCTCTGTTGAATTATAGTTGATATAAAATAATACTGAAATTATATGAATAATAAAACAAAATCAAACAGAAATTAGTTATATGAGAAGAGGCAGTTGAGGGGCGTGTGCAAATTCTGCTCCTCAGTGAGAGATGGGGTTCGGTTAAGGGCGCCAGCAGCAGGATTTGCACATTCTCCTCAACTGCCTCTTCTCATATAACTAATTTCTGTTTGATTTTGTTTTATTGTTCATATTAGTTCAGTATTATTGTATATCAACTATAACCTTAAACAAAGAAAGAGTGTGGCAATTTTTGGCGCCCAACGTGGGGCCCGAACCCACGACCCTGAGATTAAGAGAGTCTCATGCTCATTGAAGTGAGCTTATAATATTTGATTGCTAGTTAATGATATTCTTTACTAATTCATTTGCGGTGCGGTTTTGAATTTTTAAAAAGTCTTGGCTTTAAACTTTTACAGGAACAAATTAGTTGTACTGTGGCTAACGGACAAAAATGTAAAAGCACAGGCTCTATGCAAATACCAATGACATTAATGGGAAAAACTCGACTAATACTTTCGAATTAATATTGGGTTCGATCGAGAATTTCCCTAAATAATCGAGAACGATAATCTGGAGGTTCAAAATCTTTGCATAAAAGGCTAGATAACGCTTTCTAGTTTGGGAATCGATGTCTATTGGCTCGATACCAAGTGAGTGATTTGCATTCGAATAGGTCTATAGCAGCATCGAACAAGTCTTTTCAGATGCTCTTCTAGCAATACACAACTCGGTGGCTCGTTCAAGAAAACTGTTTACTGAACAACCTTTGGGCTCTCGTCCTTGTTGCTCCAGCGTTAGCACTAGAACTGGTCGAAACAGAAGAACTATCAGCATCGTCAGCTTCTCCAATATGGAATGAGTCTAGCAACATACTTAAATGCGAATCTTTTGAGACCGTGTGTAGGCTATCTAAAGTATTTAGCTAGTAACTCTTTCAACATATTATTCAGCAGTTAAGTTCGGAATTGGAATTCGATTAATCTGGTTTAAAAGGTGTACCAAGCGTGACTGATACCTCCCGAATTTACTTCTGGCAAGTGCAAATACTTTGTTTCGGTTTTGTGGGTAAAACCCGAAGGTACCAAACCTCAACTTAAAAAAATGTTAATGACACTTCATTTAAGATACGTTAAGAATCTGACGTGCTCATAACAAACGTTGGTGAAAGCCAAAAATGGCGATAATTAATTATTTTGCAGCAAATTAATTACTCACATATATCCTGAAAATACGCCTGGAATATATTCCCGCCTTAGTATAATGGCTTTGGGAAATAGCGTGATGTTTCGAAAAGGTGGCGATCTGCCGAGTCATGTTAAGGCTATTAGCGCGGAGACCTCTCTAAACGACTTCCAAAGAATAAATACGCTTTAGGTTTTCGGCGAGCTCGATTATTTGAAATCTATATCTATGTACGTACTTCTTAGGATTAAGTTTACATGTCTGAAGTGTAAGGGCATATGAAGTATTAATTTTCGTCTAGAATATCGGGTGCTCGAGCCGAAATAATAATGAACAGAAGTTTTCATCTTAATTCAAGTAAAAAATATGGGTCTTCTAGCCTCATGAAGAAACAATTTCTAAAAGGAACGATTTCAGACCAAGAAGCTCAAATTCTCAGAAATTAATAGAAAGTATAAAATAGTGAAACGTGACATTAGAAAAAAATATTAAAGCCGCTCAAAAAATTATAAAAATGAATTTAGTGTCAAAGTTGTTATTATGTTTCCATTTTAAAAATTATTCTATTAATCAGCACCAAAAATTCCATTCATTGCTAATTTAAAAAACTTTAATAATAATAATAATAATAATAATAATATATATAATGGTGCCTACTTCAGTTTAATACCCTGTATATTGTGGCATAAAATCAACAGTTTAAAATATGGAAATGAAAATTTGCAAAAATGACAAAATAACAACATAATTTTTGATCTTAGATTTTAACTCTTAATTCGATCATTGAATTTAGAATTACAAAAACCATTTCATATATTTTTAAAAAGCAAAAAATGCTGGAAAATGAGGAGGAAACAAAAATAAAGGCAAGAACCCATAATTTTAAATATTTTTTTAAATTAATTGTCTCAGTTTGAAAAACATGGGTCGACAAAATCGTAGAGTTGCAAAACGTAATATTCTTCACAGCGATGTAGGCGAGGAATTTTGAAACTTTGTCGTATTCTTTATTTGGTAGATTTTTAAAATTTTAGTACATATTTTTTGTAATTAATCATAATTTTCTGCTGAGTTTACACTAATGTAAAATATATTCTGTGGAATTCTTGAATGAGTGTTCGAGTAACGATTGCAACAAAAATCGACAATTTTAAATATAAATATCACAATTACCAAAGCAATCATATCATAAATATTAAATTAAGCTATCAATAAATCGTTGATATATTGGGGCGCCTATAATTATTATATTATAATTTGTAATCTCTCAAAGAAAGTCACAGACATAAATGAAGCACAATTTGAGAAAGAAACGTGAAAAGCTTTATAGGAAATACATTTATTATGAAATAGGTAAAAAATTACTTAAAATTTAAGCACTTGATTTTGATTAATCTATCCCATTTTTTAATTATTGGATAGATTTTCTCTTGGACTACTTAGTACAAAGTGGCAAACCGCTTACTTAAACTCTGTTTTATACAGGGTAAAGTGGAAAATATGAAAGCATGTAAAATCATCTCATCTCAAAAATTCAAAGCAATAAAAATTTTATTTTATGAGACTATTGGTTACAGGTTTGGGTCAGGGAGCATTGTTTTTTTTTCAAAATAAATGTCAATAATCGATTAATTCCTCCTGAAGAATTTGCTTATGTAAGAGGACCTTTTGAGTAGGGTCGGTCTAAGTCTGATATTGCCAGAATGATGAATAAAACCGAAAGAAAGTGAAACAAGGGAAACCAAGGAAAAAACTGCTAATCAGGATCGGTTTCTGTTATAGTTTGGAGATGCATATCTGCAAAAACAAAATCGGAATTCGTTTTTATAGATAGTTTAACAAGTGACAGGTAAAGGATCAGTCCGTATATATTGACTCATATACTAGCGGCCTTTTTATGGAGATAACAAAAAGTTGCAATAGAGAATATTTTAGATTTCCATCTGAACTTTTTAAAAATTTCATCAGAGATAGCAAAATATTGGCAAAAGTTTAATTTTTTTTAAGTGGTTACGCGATAGCATAGGCATTTTCGATTTGATTTGGTCTGATATTAAAAGGAAAACTGAAGATTAAATAGTTGCGTGACGCAGCTGCCAGATTTGCAATTAAACTATGTAATTTTGTTTTTATGTCAACCTAACCCAAGAACCATCCTAATCAAATAGATACAAATATTTAATAAATGTCAAGAAATAGAAACAATAGATCGATGAATTACAGACTTAATATTAATACGTTAATTTCGAACTCTTCTTAATTAAACTGACTTGTAAACAAGGACGAGAGACACTCAACTTTAATTTAAGCTGATCCCAAATAATAATTGATCAGAAGCGAATAGAAACCTTAAATAAGATATGTACAAATATAATATTACAAACCAACAGTGCCAGATGTAGGGCCTAAACACAGCTTATACCATGCCCAAACAGTTATTCAACTCTTCACGTATTTTGAAGCTGAATGGCTGAACCAATAGGAGCGTCGTCCTCATATTTCGGGCCTGTGCATTGAGGTATCTGGGTTAGATTTGATATTCTTTTTATATCAGCTATACACTCAGTCAATGGCTTTCTTGTCTTCTAATGCGATCTTTCAACGAATCAGATAGAGGTAGAGGAAATCGAATTGAAAGCAGCGTTGAATTGAATACGATTACGCTTTCAGTTCAGAGAAAGGGTATTGACTTTTTAAACAGTGATTAGAAATTAGAATGTTTGGGAAATCTGCCATTTCAGTTTATTTGCGTTTTAATATTCTTTGTGATTTTGATTTTTGGGTTAGTGTTTGAATGTTTAGGATTTTTTTCATTATCCAATTTGGTTCGAAAATCGCTCTTTTGTAAATTATTAGTATATTTCAATTTTAACTGAAAAATTAGAAAATTAATTCGACAGTGGCGACTCGTCAGGTGAAGTAGGTCCAGAGCCTCTTCACCAAATTAATGAACAACTAAACCGTAACCTTAAAATATTTATTTATTTATTAACTTAAATAAAATAAATATAATTTTTCATTATAACAAGTTCATTTGCATACGATGTAAGCATATTCAACTGACCGTACTATTATAGTTAACCGATTCTCGCCAGCCAATGATGAGGCCCAGTTTCATGCGCTGTGCATTTGATCACTAACGGTTACAGACAGCATATATTTTATTCTTAAAGATCCTAACGAGTCCTACCGCTTGACGAGCCCTGGGCTACTCGTGCATCACAATGTTTACATAACCACATTTCTGACAAATATATGCCTTCTGATCCAGGGGATTCCTTTCAGTGAGCCTCGTGGTTAAATGTTGTGTTTCTGATACGATGGTTCGGGTTCAATTCCAGTGGCAAGACATGCTTTTTTTTAAGGTTATGTTTGTAAAACGTTTTTTTTTTTTAATTTTCGGCATACCTTGGGTTAGTTTGGGTTAGTTTTGTTTGGTGCGCCCCGGAGCGAGCGAAGCGAGCGAAGAGCATTGCATGAAGTGAAAAAAAACAAATGTAAACGTAGGCATTGTGATGCGCGCGATGCCCCGGATTCGTCACGCGGTAGGACTCGTTAGGATCTTTAATAAGAAAATATGTGCATACAGGCAAAACACATTCTGGTCACATATACGGCCTGACGAATCCTATGCTTGTAACGTTTGCATTAGAATGTCCAATATTACACTTCACGCATAGCCCTCCGCTCGCTTCCCTCGCTACGGGGTGCAACCATTTATTTGTATAGGAGTGGATAAGCAATAGCCGCCTGTCGCACTACTCAAAAGTGGCAACCTATGGGCGAAAAAACAGGTTTCTGCGCATGACAAAATCTATGCAAAATGGAAAAACGTAAACAAAGGTGATACCGTTTTGTCATGCGCACTAAAACACTTACCGTCTCAGCAGGCGTCGGTCAGGATCGAACTTGGCTTTTGTCTTTGACGTGTTTTCGTTTTGACGGCGCGGCGTTTTGAGTTAATAATTCGAGTTCGATTCGAGGCAAAATACCCGGCATCTCCTATTTCAAGTAAGTCTAATTATTATAAGTATTACTTATTTATACCTTATTGTTTGTTTCACTATGCTAACTGGGGCCCATTTCCCAATCGGCAAGACTCCTCTACCGAATATTTGGTGAAATAATCACTTTCGAAGTCCGGGCCTGCCTATTTACCTTCACGGTGCAACAGCTAGCTCCTACTAATTTTCTAATGCGCAAGTACAAATTGAAGTTTCTTTGTTTACATTTCGCGGTCGTAAACTTGCCATGTTTGGTCTATTTATTGCTTATCCACTCCTATACAAATCAATGGGTGCAACCAACAAAACCTAACCAAAGCTAACCGAAGGCATGCGCAAAACCAAGAAAAAAAACTTTATAAACGTAACTTAAAAAACATGTCGTGCGTATTACAAGCATAGCATCTAACCCACTGAACCACACAAGGAGCTGCGTACACCCCTTCAATAAAAGTCCGGAATATTCGCGCTTGCGTAGTAATGATGAAATCATGAAAAGCTTCTCGGTAGTATATGCAACCGGCATTGAGCGTTTGTGTACTATTTTGTCTATATTTCATTTCACGTATTGCCCTCCATTCGGTTCGCTCGCTACGGGGGTGCACCCAACAAAAATTAACCAAAACTAACCCGTGACATGCCCAAAATGAAGAAAAAAAGAATTAATTATTAAAAAATGCAGTACTGCAACCAAATCTTACGACTCAATCTTTCCTTGTAACGATTCACAGGTAGTATTTATACGTAAATCCCGTCGGGGAGCAACAATAAGATATTCAATTCAATTGGCTAGTTTCTTAAAGCGCCACTTGAGTCGCTGTAACGAACAGCATACTATGCAAGCGCGAAGCTTCCGGCACTTTATTGAAGGGGTGTACACAGCTCCTTGTCTGAGCCAGGAGGCTCGCTGAAAGCAGTTCTCTGGACCATAAAGACATCTTTTTGTCAGAAATGTGATTGTGATGTGCGCGGAAGCCCAGGTCTCGTCAGGCGTGGGAATGCTTATTATGAAATAAGTAAAAAATTGCTTAAATTTTAAGCACTTGTACTTTCATTAAATTTTGATTAATCTATTCCATTTTTTAATTATTGGATATATTTACTCTTGGACTACTTAGTACAAAGTGGCAAACCGCTTACTTAAACTCTGTTTTACTTACTCTGCAAGCTGTATTTATCCGCTAATCATTTGATCGCGCGTTGCTATGGTAAGAGTGACGTTATGCAGCCAGCAAACAATAACTCGCCGGCACATTTTTAGCGTTCGGTGAAAAGGCGGCTAATACATCTTAATTATTACTTATCCAAACTAGCAGCTGAACCCCACGCAAAACAAATGATCCCGAGTCGGCCCGAACGAATTTCGAAGTCAATCTTAACTTCACGCATGGCCTTCCGCTCGCTTCGCTCGCTCCCGAGCGCAACCAAACGAAACTAACCCAAATTTACAAACAGAAACAAACATAACCTTAAAAAAAATTTAAAAGCCGACGGGAATCGAACGCGGGACGCCATATTGAAAATCGAGGATCGTACCACTAGACCACGAGACATCTTGCAAGCATTTCGCTAGACCGTATAGACAAGGGTAAATAACGAAACTTGTTCGGGCTGACTCGGGATCATTTGTTTTGCGTGGGGTGTAGATACTATTTTCATCATTCGGTACTTTACTCTTGCCGGTTAAAGCAGGACGCCCACAGAATCGGCACAGACCGGCTCGGCACGGCCAGCACTGCCGGCATTCGTTATTAAACGAGATGCCGTTCCGCGCTGTTCCGATTAAATGGGCGCTGCCGCGTTTAATAACATACATAGCAACTTATGCCGGCCGTGCTGGCCGGTCTGTGCCGATTCAGCAGGACGTGCTTATTTTGCTGGCGCATTTACTGGTTTCAAATAAACATTCTGTCCGGAATAGGGGCGGTTTTACAGATTTTCTTAATATTACTATATCGTTGCATAAACACGGGGATTCTGGAGACTGTAGACTTAAAATGTCAGTTAATGCTTTAAAATTTTGAGCAAAATCAAAATACAGTCTCATCCGATGCTTACTTAATTTTAATGAAAAAGTTCGATTGATAGAAAAAATGTGCTTACGGACAGTTATTGATGCAGTCTTGTATCTAAGCAAGCAGGAGTTAACCCTCGAATTAACCCATGCTTTGTTATTAAAGTAACCATTATTCAAGGTCGCGAGCCGCCACTGCTGTTTATGCTGACAGCAGCTTTTTGTCCATTGTCAAACTGTTTTCAATGTGATTCTACGTAATTAAATGTCATGTCCACCAATTGAAGGATGTATTCCATCAAAATTTTTCCATGATGCGTCACAAGCAAAGGTATCTATCTATTCAAAGTTGTAAAAATGCCGAATTATCAGAACAATAAGGCACGAGGTCTAGCATCATCATGTTATTCTTATGATCATTATGCTAAAATAACCTTAATGGCTCTACCTAAAAACGAAGGGGCGAAAACTTTAAATTCAATTAGCTCATCCTGTATAAAAGGAACCATCATTTTAAAAATGCCCTCTGGTATGGTCTTTAGCGTAGATTCTAGTCAAATAATTGGTGTTTCTATAAAAAAAAATATTTTTCGAGAAAAAAAAAATTAACACCTTATTTTTTTTTGGCTTCAAAATTGATGTTTTCACATTTTCCCTGAAAAGTCGCTTTTCCCGACATTGTCAAAACATTTAGAGGATTCTTCTCCTCTAAGTTCCATATCAAACTTTCTTCTCAGGTTTTGGATTTTCGCGACTTTTTCGGCACTAGAACGACCCAAATTGATCCATTTTTCAAAAATATACTTGCCAAAAAAATACTCGCCTTATTCCGACTGCCGCCAATTTTTATAAGGTTCGGGAGACAATCCAGAAAATCTCATCAAAATTGTTAAATTTTTTTGGCAATCATCATGTATCAAAGGAAATTTTTTAAAAATCGCGCTTGTGTCGTTATAACTCGGAAACGGAAAATCGGATCTCCAAAAATTAATGACCATCCTGCTCCCCCATCCCCCAAGTGTTGCTAGCTTCCTCCCCACTCTGATACAATTTGCAACATGCTGATGATCAATGTCTGGATATTAAAATATATATGTTGGGGAAACACCCCAACATGTGTATAAACTATCGTTTTTCACCGTATAGTTTGGTGATAACACCCTGTATGTCTGTAGTATGAATGAACCGCAATTAAATTGAAAACAGATTTATTTCACCCCTGGTAAAATCCAATTTGTGCATTTAAAGCAGCATATTTCAGTTCTTCATTACGATCCCTTAGTCCGAACCTGTACACCGGCACTGTCGGTATAATAGATTACATTTATAGCAACTTTTCATTCGTAAAGGAAATCGTTCTTAATCGTTTCAATTTAATATATATTTGTGTCCGTCAGCATTGTGTAAACAATAATGTGTCAAATAAGGAAAGAAAACAGTTTCTACCCTTACAATCTGAAATGAATTCGGCATTTGCGCGATCCCCCACTTTTATTTGGTCTTGGCGCCAGGCAGCCAGCTAGAAGAAGAAATTAGTTTTATTAGTGCCTTAAAAACACTCAAACGCGCTAGATCGGTCGAGTCACCGCTCTCTAGTGCAGTGCAGTTCCAACTTTCACTCGAACAACAGCGAAAGTGCTCGTTCCCGTTTTCGCGCCAAAATGTCACACCCTTTTTTTTGGCAATTTCTCCGTTTGTATGCACAGATATTAGAAAATATCTAGTGTACCTCTGTTATCTTTGTTCAAGTTTGGACAAAGACCTCTTTTGGGCGTTTTTACGCAATTCCTTAAAGCCAGAAACGACGTAGCGTCTCGGCTTACCTGTAGTTGAAGAGAAGCAGTAAAATGACGGTACCAAATTTGTAGCTCAAATCGTGCCTGTACTATTCAAATTAAGGATTTGAAGTCAGATCCCTGCCTGGTTGGAGGGAAGTAGAGAAAAGAGTAGATCAAGGTATTTCGTGAGAAAGGAACAGTTAGTAGTTAAAAATAGAAAAGTTATTAAATTCAGGAAAGACACTGTTTTATTCTTAAATATAATCATTAAGAAATTTCCTAAAGGATCTGGAAATGTAATCTGTTTTGCATATTTAGTTTTATGTATGAATGATTGAATGCATGGAAGTAGCTTAGAAATTGTATATAAATTGTAATTATATATTCACCATATTAAATTCAAATGCAATTTACACCTGCATTATTAAAGTACTTAGTTAATATGCCACAACTTATGTGTAAAACTCCACCACCCTATTTAATACAGTCCACTAAAATTGCTTGTAGTTAATTATACTGTTAATTGCCCCCCACTTTTGTAGTCAGAATAAATTAAAAATTAATTTGTTTGTACCGACCAATATAACTTATCTAATTTGCTGTTTTACTGCTGTCTGAGTATCTGTAGCTGAGTGTAGCTGTCTGTCTTATTATGATTAATTAATTTAGAGGCACTCTTTGAAAACAGGTTACTCTGGTAATCTTTTCCCACACTGTGGTCCTTACAAGCGTTTGATTGAGAGCCTTTCGGCCAAAAATCCGAATTTGGATCTGTTGACCTTCAGCACGTCATCTGATACGAGATTTTCTGCATGAAATGCGCATGCTCGAAATATGAGGACTCTGATATTTTACTTCAAAAACATCAAAAGTCTAAGATGCCGTCAATTTACTTTAATTACTAACGATTTTGAAACCATACGCAACCATGTGATTGTTGTCATTGTCACGGATTTAATCCTTAATTTCTTCAACACCATTTAAGAGTAATTTGATAATTATTGATTTCGAAATATAATTTCATAAAATATAATATTTACATGCCTTGCATATCGAATCTGAGATAAAAATAAAAGATATTTCAAGTTAAACACAATGCACGTTTCAAAAAGCTTATTTATTGCTGCCAGAAGTAATTACTTAAAGGAACGAAACGTCCAAATCGACTTAGCTCAAACAAATGAGACCAGTAATCGATAGAGCAATTTAAAGGAAGTCGGTCAAGGCCTATTTTTATAGATATTTATCAGAATTTTATCATAAAATACCATTATTCGTACCTATCATGAAATCGTCATTTAAGACGAATTAAATTCAGAAATCGACTGAACATGCAAATATTTCTAATTTTATTTGTGAGACGATTTAGGTTCGATTGTACCAAAGGTCAAAGGACAGTCACGATTCGCACGATTCCTTTTACAAGATAATTGAGGCATTTATTGATAGATATTTTAAGGATGATATAATTTAGAATTCATTTATACAATATGTAACCTTATCGCACTGGTCGCCCATTGCTGAATAAGATGATTGCAATTCGAAAAGTTTTATTACAGTCACATTTCGGCCGATAAAACTGCAGCCTTCGCGGAGAAAGATAAACCACAAAATAAAATTGGATTAAAACTTTGAGGCACTCCGAAGTTTGCATGGAACTCTAATACCCAGATAATAGTTAGTACGCCTTTCTTGCATAAAATCGTTTTATTCCCGCAAAAGTTTTGTTGTCAGTTATTGCTGACTTTGGCCAGATTTTCAGATTAATTTGTGTATGTGTGACAATGGCGATACCATTACATGTCCCCTTATTTTAAAATGTTACAATATGACATTGAATTTCACTGATGATGAGGATTCAAGGGCAAATGTTTTTTTCAGAAGACAAGTTGGTACCTATCTCGGTACTAATTTCGTAATTTTCAATTTAATGACAGTATCCTTGATTATAATCTATAACTTATCCGCCATTCTACTATTAATTATGTTTTCATTCACCATTCTGTCAAGAATGAAAGAGTTTCTTGTTTAAATATTGAGTACATTTCGAAATGAGGCACACATAATATGAATGGTATCATCATATATTGGTCACATTTCCTTCATAACTTACGGTTAAAATCCAGCCACATGAAGTTGTTTTGACAATATCCTCTTATTTATATGTCCCCCGGACAGGACGAAGGAGGTCACACATGTGGTGTCTTTAAATCAGAGAGACATGGTTCGTTCTGCGACTTCCGCCGCGGAGGAGGTGCGCAGTGATCAAGAGGCTTATTGCGGACAATCTGCAATGTTCTCGGCGACTTAGACAGGTCTGTATACAGCTTTAGACAGGTTTAGACAGGTCTGATACAGCTTTAGACAGGTTTGATAGCTCAAATCGACGATGTTGGCCAGTGCGCACCTCCTCCGCGCCAGAGGTCGCAGAACGAACCATGTCTTTCTACTTAAATCGGTTGCAGAAGCTTGAACTACAATGTTGGAGGTTTTGAAAGAGTGACTGTAAAATAGTTAGTTTGCTCACATGGCCGAGTGAGCAGCTTACTTGTAAGAGAATCAGAGAACAACTTCCATGGCCGAGTGCCACGGGGAGCGGACTATCGCGACTTACTTAGTCGAGTGTCAGGGAATAAATCTTTTCAAGACGGTGAGGACGCGACTAGCGTCTTCATACAGCGATTTGTTTTGAACTTTTTCTGATGACCTTCGGCGAATTTCGCTGAATGTCGAAATTAATTAAGTTATTTCGCATGGCCCTCCGCTCGCTCACCGTTGGTAGCAACTCAGTGTACCGTGAAGACATGGGTAATTCTGCCGATTCGGCCAACGTCGGGTCGCGTCGTGGAACAGAACACAAAAGTTCAGAACAGACCGCTGTCGGAAGACGCTACTGAGGACGCGTCCTTTCTCCTTTGACGCGTGAATTTACCCTCACTCCTGCAATATCTCTTCCGTAGAGGGCAACTATTGTAAATATAGAGAAGTTATACAAAAACTTAACATCACCAGTTGCCTAAATAAAAATGATGAACCTGGTCGAAATTTGCTGACTAGTTTTTATAAAATTCGATTTTTATAGAATATTAGGGTTAGTTGACTGTTTCCGGTAGTCGCTGTAGGAACCACTGTGATTGGTCGGATGCGTTTCTGCTTGTAGCTGACCCTAATTTGTGTTTTGAAATAAGTGAACTGTATGGTTCGAAGCAGTTCTGCTTCTAGTCCTGATCATGAATAAACGTTGTAATAAGAGACAGTGGCGTGGAATATTAATATAATACGAATTAAATCACTAGATTTGAAAACACGATTAAATGAAATACATGATACAATATCTTAAGCCGCTATTACACTTTATACAAATAATAAAAATCCGTCACTTGCTATAAGAAACCCTAAAATATAATAATATGTCTAACCTTTTGAAGATATCCGAATGTTAAGAGCTTTTCGCTCTTCTTGTATAAAATCGTTTTATTTTCGCAAACTTTTGCTATCTATTATTGCAGGCTTTGTCCGGGAAAGGTTAAAGGTTACGAACATTTTACATAATCCATATCGATCGGCAAGAAACATTTTAAGGGAAGAAACGTAAATTTAATCCCTAGTCTGTATGCTGACGAATTTAACTACTTGCGTTTTAGGGATCGTAAAATTGCTTAGCGCTTTCTAATTTAAACCGTACTTTGTACTTGGAAAATATTGACACACATAAAACTAGTTCTTTCGTTTATCGAACTGTATTCAGTCCCATTAATATTTTCTTTAGTCTTGCCGACATCGTAAACTTGTCGTGATAAAGATAGATTGTATTTTTGTATTTTAATCAACCTTTTGTCTTTTTCAGTCCACTTCGGTCAGTGTCATAGTAGACAATGAGAAGGTCAGTGGAGTATTTAGTTTACTATTGCCTAACCTTTGTTGTTGATGTTTCTCCTACTTTCCGAACCTTGATCACCTTAAAATATTACAGTAGTATATTGCAGAAGTGGCAATTGCATCACAACCTTAAGCTTAACTTAAATTTAAAATAATTAGTCAATCAAATACGTTCATAAACATTTGTATACAGTTGAAACATAATTTCTTTAATTAAGTAAATATATCCAAGAAAAATTACTTTGAAGATTTCTCATTATTTAATGTAATTAAATAATCTGAGAAAAAATGTAATTAATTAATTAATTCGCTACCTATATTCTCATATAAAGATAACGAAAAATAGGTGGCAAATAAGGGCAGTCACGTCTATGCATACACTTAACCAATTAATTCTAGTTTGCTATTATCTAACTTAAATTTAAATATTTCAATCAAAATTTATTTAATTAATTTATTGTATATTTTCTATTATGAAAGAGAAATAAAGGCAAGCATGTTTATGCATTTCGAATGCTTACGCGTGGCTTCTCAACCACATTGTCACCTTATTTTCAATATTGATCATTCGACATTGACAAATAGAATCATATGACATATTATACATAAACATTTGCTTTACTAAAAGTATCCAGTTAAATTTACTTTCAATTTTAACATATTTAATATATCAAATTAAATATCTCAATTTCCGAATTATATTAAATTTATTAATATTTATCATTATTTAATTTTAATTAAACATTTCAGTAAAATTTTACCTAAATAATTTACTTTATAATTCTCTGATGAAAAACTGCTTATGTATTTGGAACGCATGCATTTAATTAAATAATTGTAACTTTCAAAATTATATTAAATTTATGAATATTTTTTATTTACAATAAGGTAATTAAAGAAAATTTAACTGAAATATTAAAATTTAAGTAAAATTTTCTTTAATTACCTAATTGTAAATTTTATCTCATTAGAGTCGAAAATAATAGCATTTGACATATTATACATAAACATTTGCTTTATTAAAAGTATCCAGTTAAATTGAATTTTAATTTTAACATGTTTAATATATCAAATTAAATATCTCAATTTCCGAATGATATTAAAGTTATGAATACTTGCCTTTATTAAACTTAAATTTAAATATTTCAGTCAAATTTTATCTTATTAATTTATTGTATATTTATTCTAATGAAATACAGAATGCATACTTAAATTAAATAATTTTATCTTCCAAAATTGTAATAAATTTATAAATATTTGCTTTTATTTAACTTAAATCTAAATATTTCAACCAATTTTTTTTTCATTAATTGATTGTATATTTTCTTTTATGAAAGACAAATAAGGGCAAGCACGTTTATGCGTTTCGAATGCATACATTAAATTGAATAATTTTAGCATTATTATTTGCCATTATTTAACATAAATTTAAATATTTCAATGAAATTTTATTTAATTAATTTTTTGTATATTGTATATTTTTCCATATTTTTAATGTCAATCATCTGATATTGATAAATACTATCATTTGACATGTTATATACATTTGCTTTATTATAGAAATATCCAGTTAAAATTACTTTCAATTCTAACATATTTAATATATTAAATTCACAATCTCAATTTTCGACATTATATTAAACTTATGAATATTTACCTTTATTTAACTCAAATTTAAATATTGCAGTTAAATATTACCTAATTAATTTATTGTATATTTTTCCTAATGAAAGACAAATGCACTTATGAATTTCAAATGCATACATTAAATTAAATAATTTTATCTTTCAAAATTGTAATAAATTTAAAAACATTTGCCATTATTTAACTTAAATTTAAATAATTCTGCCAAATTTTATTTAATTAATTTATTATATATTTTCTTTTATAAAAGACAAATAAGGGCAAGCACGTTTATGCGTCTCGAATGCATACATTAAATTGAATAAATTTAGGGCTAAAACATATATTAAATGTATGAATATTTGCAATTATTTAACATAAATTTGAATATGTCAGGTAAATTATATTTAATTAATTTATTGTATATTGAATGTTTTTCCATATTTTTAATGTCAATCATCTGATATTGATAAATAGTATACATTTGCTTTATTGAAAAAATATCTAGTTAAAATTACCTTCAATTTTAACATATTATTTAATATATTAAATACAATATCTCAATTTTCGGAATTATATTAAATTTATGAATATTTGCCTTTATTTAAACTTAGATTTAAATATTTCAGTAAAATTTTACCTAATTAATTTATTGTATATTTTTCCTAACGAAAGACAATTAAAGACTTATGAATTTCGAATGCATACATTAAATTAAATAATTTTATCTTTCAAAATTGTAATAAATTTATAAATATTTGCCATTATATAACTTAAATTTTTAAAGTTAAAATTACTTTCAATTTGAACATATTTAATATATTAAATGCAATATCTCAATTTTCGAAATTATATTATATTTATGAACATTTGCATTTATTTAACTCAAATTTCAATATTTTAGTCAAATGTTACTTAATTAATTTATTGTATATTTTTCCTAATGAAAGACAAATAGAGACAAATGCGTTTATGAATTTCGAATGCATACATTAAGTTGAATATTTCTAGCTTTCAAAAATTTAATTAAACTTATGAGTATTTGCTTTTTTTTACTTAAATTTGAATATTTTAGTCAAATTTTATTTAATTAATTTATTGTATATTTTCTCTTATGAAAGGCAAATAATGTTTCTCCTTATTTTGAATATTAATTATCTGACATTGAAAAATAGTATTATTTGACATATTTACAAACATTTACTGTAATAAAGAATATACAATTAAATTTACTTTATATTTTAACAAATTAATATATTAAATTGAATATTTTAATTTTCGAAATTATATTAAATTTAATAACATTTGTCATTATTTCTTTTAAATTTAAATATTTCAGTCAAATTTTGCATAATTAAGTTTTTGTATACTTTTTCTTATGAAAATAAATGAGGGCAAGCACGCCTATGAGTGTCGAATGCATAGGCGTAGCTGTCCAACAATGTTTGCCATCATTGTATAATACATGCCGAACGATTAGTTCCTTAAAATTAAAACCAAAATGACCGAAACTATGATGTAAACTCTAACTTTGACACCTGAAACGCTAATATTTGTATAAGTGGGCAACAATTACGAGAGGAAATTGCTTACGCTTTCGAGCGACAGTTTTCTCTGGGGATATACGCTCAGGAAAAACTTTTAAAGATCAGAGTTAGAAGCAATTTTTACTCGTTTATATAGCCTGATTTTAATTGGAGTTATTAAGGTAAATTAATAATTAAATGAAAAAAGCGTGCATGGCAAGCAATTGTTTAAAACTTAAAAGCCAATATAGCGGTGACCAAAGCTTATAAAAGTTCCATTATCATTTTTATTTTTAGCATAACATGCATACATTCAGTAATATTCGTTTAATTTTTGATACTCGTAATTGAACTAATTTAAAAATAAATAATTACTTTCATTCACTGCTTTTCTCAGTGTATATAATATTTCAATTATTCGGCTTGAAAAATCCACTTGTAAGATTGGGTTGTCCTACTATATCTTAAAGGGAATATACAGGTGTCAAAGTCAGCACTTGCTTAATATTATTTGTACCATCAGGGTCCATACACATCTGCTGTTTTCCTTTAATCAATGTTTTAAGGTGATAAGGTTTTTCTAAATACTTCTAAACATCTGCTATAATCGAACCTTCCTCGGTATGATTAGCATATTGCCAGTTCTTATAGCTGAAAGTCAGTTAGAGGGAGCTTTTGCACAAATCACTTTAACGGTAGAAATAGGTTTCAGCATATAAAAATACTTACTCGTATGATCGTTATATAATAGTTCACTGTGAGATCTAGAGTAAAAAAAAGATTGTATTAACTGCACAGAGCTTTTTAGAGAGATTTATCGTTTCACACTTCCCAAAAATGATCTGTCGTCAATTTTATTTTTAATTTTGTCATGTTTTAAATAGTTATTTTTGTTACAAGTACCTAAAATGGTACTTCATGTAGGTACGTGTGACAAACACTATTTTTTGTCATACGCTCCCAAAATTTTGTTATACGCTTTTTACACTTCTTTAGAACGCTTAAATTTGCAACTTTACCATAATTTTTGAAGTCCTAAAGTTGGAAAAAGTTAGCTTAGAAATTGATATCGTAGCAACTATTTGACAATTTTGTCATGTCATTCGAAATTTGACATTTAGACATATTTATGAATTTTGGAATAGTCCGTAAAGGTTGCCATGACGACTTTTAGGGACTAGGCCGAAAAAGAAGCATTTTACGGACTTAAATGAGTCCGTAAAATAGCTATTTTTGGGAGCGTATGACAGAAAAATATTTTCGAATAGAAATGGAAAATTCTATCAATTTTTATATCGCATAGGTACCATCTAACCCCATCATGTCTTAAGTAACCGGTAAAATATAGAAACACCCTTTTGCTTTAATAAAATATTTTTTTCTATATCATGAGTGGGGGGTGGGGGTGAATTTTGGGGACTTTTAAACAGAATCAGACTCGAAAATAACTCTGTGATATTCTATTCAGGAAAATTTAATTTGCTTTCAAAATGCACTTTTAAATTATTTTAAAATTAAAAAATACGATAAGATATTAAAATCATTCTCCCTTAGTAGGGTATTACTACGGCTCTGGGGCAGTCATTTTGACTCTTTAGATCTTTCGCACTCTCACCAGAGTATACAAACTCTTATACTCTGCTCTTACCCCCTATCTAACTTCACACCACTTTCCCCCTACCAAACTTGTCTTAGCTGCCTCAAAAGCTGTTTTAGCTGTGTAAAGAGCTAGCTGTCTCACTTATTTAAAAAGCTGTTTTAGCTGTCAAAAAAGCTGTCACCGATGTCAAAATTTTAGACGGATTTTTAGACAGCTTCGGCAGCTTTTGACACCGCTAATAGTATATTAAGTATCAAGAACAGTAAGGACAGTTTACCGATTGACGACAATGTTTGGCGACTGAGCGAAGCGAAGTCGCCAATATTTGAGGAGATCGGTAAACTCCTTACTGTTCGAGATGCTTATACTATTTTTTGTACGCCCATTATGAACACAAAGACATTGACTAAGCAAATATCTTGAAAATGGTAAAAATTGTGTTTTGGATAATTATTCCTGCCCTGTATATCTGTAGTGTTTTAGAAGTATGAGTGAGTCTGAGAACGATAATTATGATATTGAAGAGGCATGGGAAATAGGGTGATCTTCAATAATTCCGGAGAAATAAAAAAATCGTTATGAAAAGACGTATAAAGTTTTCAAAAAGTGGTTTGAAGACAATCATGGAAAGAGCTCAAACGAAAAACTCCTGTTGGCATACTTTGTTCAATTTTAGGTATTTTTTAGAGCATATTTAGAAAAAAACGAAACATTTTTTAAAAATAGTCTAGTTTTTACAAAATACTGATGTTTCAAGAAAGGATCATCTAAAGATGCTGCATTTTTTCGACAAATTATATATATTTTACTTACCGTTCAGCTGAACGGTAAGTAAATTACTTACCGTCGCGTTTTTGCTTAGTGACCAGTAAACTTAACCTACCGTTCTAAAACCAAGCACGGTAAACAATCCGAAATAGCATGGGCGTACAAAAGACAACTTTAGTAGAGCCAAAATATAATGAAAACATCGAATAAAATCCAGAAAAAGGTTTCTGATAATAGAAAATAATACAACGATTCTTTATTTCAGAATCTATGGAATTCATCACTATAGTACATTTAGTGTTTTAAAAGCATCTATTGCAGAGCGGGTAATAAGAACTATAAAGGAGAAGTTATTTATATTTTTTACACTAAATAGAAACCATAAGTGGATAGACTTGTTAGACCTAGTTATATATATCAATAATGGTTCAAAACATAAAACAATTCGTATGAAATCAATAGACGTGAAAAAAAAACAATGAGAAAAAGTTGTAGTGAAGTTAGGCAGGGGTGAGGGTGTAAAAGAGTCAAAGTCTTAAAGTATATATTTCGTTAGATTACTTCAAATTTATCGTTTCGAACGTTACAACAAAGCGTCAAAGTATTATATTGCATTTCCTTTCCAACGTTTCGGTTTAATTGAGACCATCATCAAAACTCTGCATATGCGCAAAATAAATAACACTATCCTTAAAGGCATGCTTCTAATTAAAGCCTTCGAGAAATATATGTTTGTCTTTAGCTGGTGGTTTTCGGTTCCACTATCTGAGTTGTGGAAGACAATACAAATTTGGTATTTCTGAATAGGGTAGTTTAAAAAATTTGCTAACGAATTATCATGACATGCAAACAAGAAACTTATCAATATTATATGACTAATACCTAGTGTTGCCACTACTTCTACTTCCAATTATGAGATTATTAATTGTATCTTGGGTTAAATTGGTGCATCCTCCTTGAGCAACAATTATGAGCTCCTGGTGGTTTTTAGGCGGGTTATTTCTTTGACTTATGGTGCTCTTAAGACACTCCCAATGTCAATACTAGTCGTGATTCTCATAATGACCTTTCCTTGTAATCCAGATTGATCCAGTCAATATCAAAATAAGATAAGTCAGTCGTAATGAAAGTGACAAAAATGTCGGAGCTGAAATGTCTTTGCTTTTGAAAGAGCCAGAATTATCATGCGTTAATATCAAGCCGGACAATGTCCAGAAGGCTTATAGATGCTGGATTACAACGGAGATGGCCACGACTAGATTTGGCACATAAATATTGGGCTCGAAGGCCCAAAACTGTATATTTTATATCGCTAACTCATGTAAAAGGGTTTTACGCGCAACAATTTGGCGCCCAACGTGGGGCCAAATTGTTGACCTGTTCATTGGTAAGGCATACCATTCACCGTTGAGATCAATTGGATTACTCAGTGCTGATAATCGGGGCCCAGGAAGACAAAGCCGATTAAATATATCCAGTACGTACCGAAATGCTTTGGGGAGGCATTATGTACGGACAACGAACCTAGAGAGCTTATTCATGTACCACAAACAATGAATACTCATTCTTATGTGGAAGGCCAATAATTTATCCACTTAGACAAAAATGGATGATAATGCCCGCTCTCACAGAGACAGGATTGCTCTAGATGAGAGTGATATTACTCGTTTCGGCTGACTCCCATTATCTCCAGACATGAATTTAATAGAACACCTGCCTGGAAACCGTTTTGCAGCTGATAATTGCCGATCTAGAAGAATTCACCAATTTAACCCAAGGCACAATTAATAACCTCACAGTTGGTAGCTAGAAGAAGAGGTAGCGACACTAGGTATTAGTCACACGATATTGAACAAAATCGATTAATAACCTTATCTTGATGTTGTTTTTCGAATTAATTTATGAATTAAAAACATTCTAAAAATATTTATTTAAAATAATAAATCGATTCAAAAAGTATTCAAATCGTTTTAAATATTCGAATGCTTTTATTTTAGGAAGATTTAAAATCGTAAATAATTTCATCGGCGATTTTAATTGCTCCGATATTTGAATCATTTAAAAAAATTCGACCCACTCGAAATAATTTATGAATTAAAATTATTCTAAAAGGATTAGATAATTAAAATCATAAATCGTTTCAAAAATATTCAATCGTCTTAAAATGTATCGTTTAGAAAAATTCGACTCACTCGAAATTGTGTATGAATTAAGATCATTCTAAAAACTTTTAAATATTCAAAAATCA
>MU188751.1:59192-99796 GCA_016904865.1 Pissodes strobi
CTTTTAAATATTCAAAAATCATAAATCGTATCAAAAAGTATTCAAATCGTTTTAAAAGGACGCGAATCATTTAGAAAAATTCAATTCATTCGAAATTATGTATGAATAATTAAGATCAGTCTAAAAACTGTTAAATATTAAAAAATCATAAATCGTATCAAAACGTATTCAAATCGTTTTAAAGTGACGCCCCTACATTCGAATCATTTAGAAAAATTCGACTCACTGGAAATGATTTATGAATTAAAATCATTCTAAAAATATTTAAAGATTTAAAGTCATAAAACGTTTAAAAACTATTTAAATCGTATAAAAATGACTTGAATATTCGAATGATTTTATTTTAGGAGGATTTAAAATAGTAAATAATTTCAAAACAATTTTAATCTCTCCGATATTCGAATCATTTAAAAAAAAATCGACTCACTCGAAATGATTTATGTATTAAAAACATTCTAAAAAGATTAGATAATTAAAATCATAAATCGTTTTCAAAAGTATTCAAATGGTTTTAAAATCACGCTCCGATATTCGAATCGTTTAGAAAAATTTGACTCACTCGAAATTATGTATGAATTAAGATCATTCTAAAAACTTTTAAATATTCAAAAATCATAAATCGTATCAAAAAGTTTTCAAATCGTTTTAAAAATGACGCTTCGATATTCGAATCATTTAGAAAAAATCGACTCACTCGTAATGATTTATGAATTAAAATCATTCTAAAATGATTTAAATATTTAAAAGAATAAGTTGTTTCAAAAAGTATTCAAATCGTTTGAAAATGACTTAAATATTCGAATGACTTAATTTTAGGACGATTTAAGATCGTAAATAATTTCAAAACGATTTTAATCGCTCCGATATTCGAATCATATAGAAAAACTCGACTCACTCGAAATGAATTAAAATATTTATAAAAATATTTAAAGATTTAAAATCATAAATCGTTTCAAAAAGTATCCAAATCCTTTGAAAATGACTTGAATATTCGAATTATTTCATTTTAGCAGGATTTAAAATAGTAAGTAATTTCAAAACAATTTTAATCGTCCCTATATTTGAATCATTTAGAAAAAATTCAACTCACTCGAAATGATTTATAAATTAAAATCATTCTAAAAAAAATTAAATATTTAAAATCATAAATCGTATCAAAAATTATTCAAAATTCAAGTTATTCTCCAAATCACCACCTACAGAATTCAAGAATCGGATACTAGAATGTTAATTATGTATTCCTTGAAATTGTTGTATGTTGATTATTTGGTAATAATCAACGGATTGGTATCCGTGAAGATCCACTCTCTTTTATTGGAAACTGAATTCATATGGACACTTTTTACCTACTTTATTGATTCTATCAAGTTTCTATCATGCATATAATTATGATTTCGATCTGAACTCGCTTTTGTTCGAATATTAGAGATTCGTGGATAGTTTTTATTTTGTTGGAATGAGAATTTTATTTTTATTGTTTTATGTAGGTATTTACCTACTTATTTCTACATTTTCATTTTATATTTTAAAGAAAATAATAAAATATATAATAAAATACTTAATTTTCTGTAGTTTTGAAGTTTAAGCCTGAAATACTATTTATTTAAATATTTTACAAATTGATTTTGCTCCGAGAAAATTATTTAAATTATATCAAGTGATTTAAATCGTTTCCAGAAGATTTAAAATAATAAAAATGTATTTAGATCTTTAACAAAATGATTTTGATTTGTGAAAATTATTAATGAAACATCATTTTAAACGAAAATAATAAAATTAAAAACAGCAAAACGTTTTTTCTAAAAACAAAATCAATAATTGATTTATATTGCTGGATTATCGATTGATAAAATTCGCTATACAGGTACAAACAAAATATTAAAAATATTCATATTAAAAGAGTATCTAGATCTTATCAAAAAATATTTTATCTGCAAAAATTATTTAAATCATTTCAATTTATTAAATAATAATTTTAAAAAAATTTAAAATCGTTTTCAAAAGATTTAAAATCGTTTTTCGGACCTAAATAACAAGATAAGTAACTGATTTATAATGCTGAAAAATCGATGGATAAAAATCGTTGTGGTACCAACAAAAAATTTAAAACATTAAAGCATATTCGTATTAAAGGTTAAAAATGATTTTATCTGGAAAAATGATTTAAATCATGATTTAATCCGTTTACAAAAATTTAAAATAGATCGTTTTTACAAATGTATTTATTTTAGTTTTAGCCCTTTGTCTGCATGTCTTCGAAAATGTTCATTTAAAAAATGTTAAAACCAGTAGTATATCAATTATTTCTGAAAATTCGTTGGAGTTATCCAACAAACTACCCTATCCAGAAATATCAAATCTTTATTACGTTCCACGACTCAGATATATGGGAGGTGCAATACTTTTGCCGGTGAGTGTAGTTAGGCAGTTGTCAAATCAGTGTTTAGTCTAGAATTAGTGAGGAAAGTAACTTTTCTAAATTCACATTGTTATTAATCATTTCACTCATCAGTCTCTGCCAAGAATGATTGTCTAAAATGTAGCTTTCGTGAAAAATCATAATAATACTGATCCATAGAATCTTGCCTGTAGGGTTAACAGAATTTTTATAGTACTTTTTGGGTCTCTTCAAATATTTATCCAAAATAACTAATCCAAATCAAATTTTGGCAATAATTCAGAATGGCTTATATTTAATGGATGAGCAAAATATTCAATATTTTGGTGGCAAAAAACTAATTGAGCAGCAACATTAAAACAAACGCTCATCTTTTAATATGTTTATGAACATCTCTAAAAAAAATAATCGAAACTAACCCAAAATTTTCATGTTTAACATGTTTCCTAATTTTAAAAATGAAATGTTGAAACTACCTATACATTTCAATAATGAAAGTTATGTACACCATCGTCTTTTTTAAAAATTGAAATATTCCTTCCAGTGAGAAGGAAGCAAATTAAAACTTTGGTTAAAAGCCTACATTTTTCGTTCTTTTAAGGATATGCTTCTACATCTCAACACTAATATAATTAACTCCAGATATCATTCAGTCCGGATAATATTATCGATATACATCCGTTTTCAACTCTAGTTAAAATCGGAAGTATTAGCGCTAACTTTGGGGCGAGTGAGACATTTTATTAAAATATATAGGGTGTCTTTAAAACTAACCAAATTTACATTAAAATTCTTTTTCATTTTTCTCATTGACAGCCAGTTAATATATTTTTAGTTAAATGAGAACAGAGTTTTGTGCAAAATCTTCCCTTCTAGTTGTTACCTCTACTTCTAAATGCTCCATGTGAAATACCTACAGCATGCTGATAAATAAATGTTCTGTTTGTGTTTTGCCACCTGTTATGAAAAAGATGCATTTTCCATAATTACGTCTTGACAAGATGTCTATGCATTTTGGAGTGACTGATGCGATAGATGTAGTACATAAGAAAACCTGTCATGAATAAATTATATATTATGTACAATAAATAATATTTTTGTTTATTCACTGGTATACTCGATGGATCCAGCAGTATATTTAGATAGTGAATGGACGACAGTAATAGAAACAAATGTTTAAAAAGCACATTTCATGAAATGTGTTAATTTTCAAAATTATAAAAAGCTGCCGTACTCCTCAAGTTTATCTACTAATAGATTTAAAATTTGATTTAATGACTTGGCTCATTTTGTCCGGGATGTTGAATCTTAGTGCAAAAATGGTCTAAAGTCGATATTGCACTAACATTTAAGAGAAGCAATGGGCA
Source organism: Pissodes strobi (assembly GCA_016904865.1). NCBI lineage: Eukaryota > Metazoa > Arthropoda > Insecta > Coleoptera > Curculionidae > Pissodes > Pissodes strobi. The sequence goes on from MU188751.1 coordinate 62,958, forward strand.
CTTTCTGAATTCAATAATATATCACCACGTAGAATAATTTGAATGTTTATGTTGCAAGCAATTTTAAAAATCAAAACATATTATTCTGTTAATTAGTTTATAAAAAATAAAAGTATTATAACACTTTAAAATTATGTTATAATGAATGCCACTGCGCAGAGGTAATATTTATTTTTTTTGCCAAAGGTTTGATTTAAAGAAAAACAAATATTATAAAAAGTGCAGAAATTATAAAGAACATATGGTACTTTTGGCTCGAATGAACTGGTTATATGCATGGGTTGAACAACTTTATGTAATTGTTGGAAGTGTTTACGTGGAAAATGCACTTTATGGTAAAAAGCCAACATGTTAAATTAAAATTTGAAAAGTATAGGAAACGTTTAACTGTAAAGTGTAGGAAGGTAGAACAGGCAAGTAAACAAATATTCCGCTGTTTTTATCCTAGTATTATATAATAAGTAGATGTAGCTGTAACGGTGACATTTTAGAAAGTGGCACTTGTAGATTCGATCTTGGTCGATTTTCTAAACAAACAGAGACTGCACGTAGGCAGTATAAATCACCATAGGTCTAGTTCCAAAGGGAATATGAAAATAAGACAAATACCTTTATATGAATATTTTAATATACTATAATTTAACTTAAAGACAACTTAAACTCATATATGTACAAATATAAACAAATCAAGTATCTAATTCTGACGGTGCTAGAGTATAATCAATTTCTGTCAGTGCTAGGATTCAATCTCACACACTATCAGAATAGTAATGCCTGTAAATACTAAAGAACTCATCATTGTAAGTAAGCAATTCTAATCCTAACAAAAGCATACTTTTATAAACATAAAACTACAACCAATCACAATGAAATGATCATCAAAGTTCCTTGTGGAACAGTTGTTTATGAGCTTGATTAGGTGAAAGAACAATGAGATAACATACAATAATATTTACGTGACATATTACTGTAAATAAAAGTAATAATTACTGTATTCATTCCTTTTACTTGAGTATGACCCTCCACTACTCAGGTGGGTGGAGCCATCATGGAATGCTGGTGAGCTGAGATGATGGTTTTTGTACCATTAAGTAATTCATAAGATAATAGAGAAAAACCATGCAACTGTTATATAAAATAGGTTTTGCCTACCTCTTTTAATAAACCCTGTAGATGTGTGTCGGAATATAAATGAAAACCCTGTAAAAATTATATTCAACATCCTATATCTCAAAAATAAAGCGATTGCAGACCTACCTCAATTCTGAAATACACTGTATGGAGAAGATATGAAAACAGTAATCAAAAGTTTGTCATACTTCTTATGAGAAAACTAAGATAAAAATGGAAAAGTAATTTTCTTTTTCCTTTCAACAATTTTGAACTTTAATTTAGTTGAAAACTATAGCAATTATGTCAACTTTCTTACTTCTTTTTTTTGTGTAACTTATTTGTTTTAGTTAGTGTATAAAACATAAAATCGGAATTATCCCTATTTGTGTTCACGTCATCCAGGTGAAAAATCAATATCAGGTTAGAAAATTTACTATCGCATTCAGAAATTAATAGTCTGTTATATTTTTTATACGTTCAGAAATTAACAAATAATGATGATTTAGCAGTATATTATATTTTTACATTCATCTGTACACTTTCTAATCTTGTAGTATTTATTTATTTATTAACAAATTTAATAACAATAAACAATTATTATGATTAATCATGAATAATGAACAAACGCAAATGATAATTTTAAATATATTGTTTTTTTTTCAACTGAAAAAGGAATCGTACTTGTAGAATTGTATAAAATTATTTTGACTTACAGGGAAAAATGAAAATACTGACAATTTAGTTTTTGTTCATGAAAAAAAATACTGCCTGGTTGAATATGTTAACACATCAAAATGAAAATACCAATCCAAAAATGAAACGAACAAACTCAAATAAAATCACACTATATTGCATTGCCAAGTTTATGTAATTGTAACTATATGATTGAATATTTAAATGACGATCATAAAATAAAATTTGCAAGAACAAAAAATCTTAATCAGTCTCGTCAGTATTGTCAGAGTCAGAACTAAAGTCAGAGATATTGGCGGAATGTCAGAGGCATCACACACTCGTATTGCCTCCCAAGCATCTTGAATTATCTTTTCTGTATGAATACCATATTTTTACCAATGATCTAGAGAAATTTCATTTATTACCCTGTCCCATGTAGCCAGAACTTCTGAAGAAGACCCCTTAAGATTGGAAATATATTGATTGAATTTTCGTTAACATTCCGACCATACCAAAACACTATCCTGTGTGAGCCTTATTTAAATAACTTTAAGATTTATAGAAATAAATATAAAAGGGCAATTAAACAATCTAAAATAGCAGCTAATGAAAGGCTCATAGCCTCTTCAGGTAATCCTGCTAAAACCATGTGGAACATAATAAATGAAAAATCTGGTAGATCAAAAAATAGTGTTGCTGACAGTTTGATCACTGCTAAAGAATTTAACAATTATATCAGTAATATTGCAACTAGCTTGGTAAATAAGATGCCGCATGTAAATATAGACCCTTTGTATAACTTGCATCATGTGGCAACTCCTCCTGCTGAAATGAGCGATATTATAAACAACTTGAAAAATAAAACCAGCTATGATGTGTTCGGGCTGAATGTAAAGATAATTAAAACAGTAAAAAACCTAATTATATATCCACTCATAGCGTTGATGAAAATCTCTTTAAAAACAAATACTTACCCCAATATACTGAAAAGGCCGTAGTGCTGCCTATATACAAAAATGGTGATAAGAACCAAGCTTCTAACTATAGGCCAATATCGCTCTTGCCTATTGTCCTCAAAATTATGGAAAAGTCCATGGCTAAACAGATTGTCTCATTTTTTGAAGATAACTCGTGTTTCTCAGAGTTTGGCTTCCGTGGGGAACGCAATACTACTAGGGGCATATTGCACTTAATCCAAAAAATTGAAGACGCTTTTGAGAGCAAGAATTTCAATGCTACTTTGCTGTGCGACCTGAATAAGGCGTTTGATTGCGTGGAAAGCTGAAATATTATAATTTTGATAGCCTGACAATTCGGCTAGTGCAAAGACAGGGTGCACAGAGTGAGAGTGAGAGTGAGAGTGGTGGAGTCGGAGGAGGCTGGGATCAAGGTGGCAGTACCGCAGGGATCGGTATTCTTCTTTTTGTTTGGCTATATAACTCGTCGTGAGTCTTGGCCGCTTTCACTATTGCCCTCCATCCTTGGCGGTCTTGTGCCTCTCTTTCCCACAGTCTAATGCCCATCTTCCTAAGGTCTGCCGTTACAGCGTCCGATTTCTGGAGCGTCCCACTGGTCTTCTGCCAAAAAGCTGATCATCGCTCCTTATTACATGATCTGCCTATCTAAGCCTATTAGCCTTTATATGCCTTGTAATGCTCTCTTTCCCAAATAGTTGTTGGAGTTTATGATTATGCCGACGCCGCCTCCATTCTTGCGTGTTAGCATCCTTACAAGGGCCGTAGATGGCGCGTAGAATCTGTCGTACCAGAAGTTCATTAATTTATTTTTGGTTAAGAGTCCAAGTCTCGCTTCCATATGTCACCACAGGGCGGATTATGGTTTTGTAAATGCGAATCTTAGTATTTCTGTAGAGAAGCTTATATTTTATTAAGTGTCGAATGGAGTAAAAGGTCCTGTTTGCCGCGACTATTCTGGCTGCCACATCTTTCTCAACACGGTTATCCTGGGTAATTATCGCTCCCAGGTACTTGAATTCCTTTACAACTTCGAAGTTGTGGTCGTTAATATAGACGTGCTGCCTGAGCCTATTTCTGGCATTTCTTGACATTACCATATATTTAGTCTTGTCCTCGTTGACTTTGAGGCCCATTTGCAGTGCAGTTTCTTCAAAACGACAGAAAATTCCACATACATCTCGCGTGGGTCTCCTCTTCTAAGCCGGAATTACTATTAAATGTTTGTGAGCTGTGATATCCTACTCGTACTTGTGCGTAAGAGTTTCTGACGCACATCTGCATCATTGACACCAATTTCTTTGGGAAACCCATTTCGGTCATTGCTGATCATAACGCTTTCCGGTTGTTGAAAATCCACGAAAATCTGGTGCATATCTTGGTTAAACTCCCAATATTTCTCGAGTATTTGTCTAATGGTGAATATCTGATCAATGGTTGATCTGCCAGGTCTAAAGCCGCACTGGTAGTATCCCAGTATTTCTTCTGTGAATGGTGTTACTCTTTTCAATAGTACAATGGATAATATTTTGTACACAACATTGATTAGTGAAATACCTCTATAATTTTTACACGATTCTTTATCTCGTTTTTTATGCTCTGGGATAATTATGCTCCCGCTCCACTCAGCCGGCATCTTCTCTTGTTCCCAAATCATTTTTGTAATTTGGTGTATTTTGACATGCAGTTCAGGCCCACTCTTTTTTATTAGTTCCGCTTCAATGCCATCACTTCCTGGAGCTTTTCCTCTTTTCAGCACTTTTATTGCTTCTTTGGCCTCTTCGAGTGTTATTATATTGATTTTTAGTTCCGCTGTTTGGTGCTCCGCCACTTCTTCATTTTCTTCGTTGCGTGTATTAAGCAAATTTTCAAAATATTCTTTCCATCTTCTGATGATGTCTTGCTCCGCTGTAAGTAATTCTCCCATTTCCTTTTCACAAAATCAACTGTTTTCATGTTTGTTCCTCTTCTCTGTAGTTTAACCTCTTTGTAAAACTTTCTGCACTGGTTCTGTCTGTTCTCTATTTCCATCCTCTCAATCTGTTTGTTTAGGTATGTTCTTTTCTTTACTCTTAAGGTTCTTCTTGCTTCCGCTCTCTTTCTATTAAAATTTTCCTTAATTTGGTCTGTTGGGTTCGATAGATATTCCATTCGCTTTCCATTCGCTTGGTTTAATATGTCCTCACATTCCATGTTATACCACTTTTTACTCGTGCTCTTGTTCTTTCTCCCCACACATTCTTCTGCCGCCTACATTATGACTGCTTTCATTGCTTGCCACTCATGCTCTACCTCTGTGGTCTCCATTTCCTCTAGTGCTTGAAATTTGTTACTGATGGCTAGTTGGTACCGTGCCTCAACTTCTAAATCTTGCAGCCTATCCGAATTCCATCTTTCCATCTTTGTGTGTTTCTCCTTTGTTTGTGTAGACAGCCTCGTTCTTAGTTTAGCCCTAACTAACATATTGCCAGAGTCGCTGTTTGCTCCTCTCATACTTCGCGCATCAATGATGCTGCTAGAATGTCGGCCGTCTATCAACACATGGTCTATCTGATTCCGAGGTACTCCATCGTTTGACACCCAGGTTTCTTTTCATATATTTTTCCTTTGAAATTGGGTGGTCTTCACGATCATGTTGCAAGTTGAAGCAAAATCGATAAGGCGTTGGTTTCATTGGTATCATTGGTTTCCTCATGCAAGCTTTGGTTACCAGCTATAAGTTTTAATGGTAAATGGTTCAACTTGACTTTGTTCTCAGTCCACGCTCCAACAGAAGAAGCTGAGGAGGACAAGAAAGAAACGTTTTATGACACTCTATACCAGAAATACAGAGAAGCTCCAAGCCACGACATGAAGATTATACTCTGGGACCTGAACGCTAAGATACCGATCAGTATTATAGCAGGGATCGGTATTGGGACCAATACTGTTCCTAATATATATTATTGATTTACCAAGGGGGGAAACCTTTGCGAGTTTCACGCTGTTCGCCGACGACACCACACTTGCTTGCCGTGCGGGACATGGAAGAGGCGCGGTCGAGGGCCGAGGCGTGGTTTGGTGCAAATAGATTACTACTTAATAAAGGCAAAACTAAAAATATTGTATTCTCCCTAAGAGATACCAATCCTGATAATAATGAACATGAATCTGTAAAATTTCTTGGAGTGTACTTAGATCATGGATTAAAATGGAATACACACACAGATCATACTTTGTCCTGTTTCATTCGGTTATGGTCTATGCGGTGCTCATCTGGGGCCATACTCCAGGGGCCAATAGAGTATTTGAGGTGCAGCAGGAGGCGGTAAGGACTTTGGTCCGACTTCATTATCGGGAAGGCTGCAGGCCAGCATTTCAACAACTTAAAGTATTAACTATGGCCTCAGCGTTTATACTAGAGAATCTTATCTATATAAAATCTAAAGTAGAGAAGTTCACAGTGCACAGTGATATTCATAACTATAACAGCCGACAAAGAACCGGTATTTTTTCGGCGTCTGGAGAGGTGCCTATGCGGCTCTACAAACAAAAAATTCAAAAGGACATTTCTGGCCGGTGCCTTCTACAGTGTTGATGAGTTTTTAAATTCGTAATTTTAAGGTGTTCAGTTATTATGTTCAAAATTTTTAATGTGTTTGTAACTTTTTATTTTAATTGATAGATATGAAATTTTTATGGTAATTTTAATTTGACATTTCTTTTTGACCATTGACTTGTGTAAATACTTTTGTAGGTATATTGGCACCAATAAATGAATTGGAATTTGAATTGCATTAAACTGACAATGGTACGGTGGCAGTCGCAAAATTTTGTGTCCTAAAGGTTTAACATATTCATCAAGCAAGTATTTTTTCTTCTTTCTAGGGCAGTTTCTGCGTGCAATACTCCATATTTCATCTTTCATAACCTTTTCTGGAAAGTCAATATTCTTTTTCTACAATCATTCTATCAGTCTCTGCTTTGTCCTAAATTTTCTCGAGATTTCTTCTAATAAACCCGAATGGTAACTTGCATTGTCCATGATTATGAATGACTTTGAAGGAAGATTCGGAAGCAGCTCAGTTTTAAACCAGTTTTCGAAGTTTTTCCTGTTCATATTGTCATGATAATCTCCCGTCTTTAATCCAGTTTTGAATATTAAATTCGCGCCCTTAATTTGTTTAATACGGTTATATTTTGGATAACATTCCTTTTATCAGAAATTCGAATTCATTTTTTGTTGTGCCATCGGGACTTATCCAGGTCCATTTTCGCTGGGGTGCTTTCTGGATGAACACGTTCATAGCGTAGAGTCCATGATTGAGCATAAAATTTAAAAGTACGTCTGCTCTACTATTTCTCCCAGCATAAACATGAGGGCCTGTGGAAGTTTCTGCATCATCCATATTGGATCCCAGCTTGGCACTGAAGTCTCCCATGAGAAAAGTGCAATGTGCTTTGTCCTGCTTCATAGCTGCAGATATATCTTCGTAAAAGCGTTCCACTGCTTCATCGTTATACCCTGTTGTTGGTGCGTACACTTGTATGATCTTTACGCTATATCTTTGATATAACCTTAGTATAAGATATATAACTCTTGGAGAAACACTGTGAATTTTAATGATGTTTTTCTTGTGGTCTTTATGAACAACGAAACTCACTCTTCCTTGTGCGAGATCATCTTCTCTCCTATAGTACAATAGATTCGATTTAAGAGTTATCTGATTTTCTACCTTCCTTCTAATCTCGTTAAGCGCCAAGATGTCCCATTTAATACCCTCAAGTTCTTCTTCCAGTTCAATCAGTTTTTGTTGTGTCGAGAGTATTCTTGTGTTGTAAGTGGCTATATGCAAAGTTCTGTGTCCATGGTAGCCTGGTCTTACTCGGTGATTCTTAGCACCCTCTGCGTGTGATCTGATCTGGTTGCTACCGTAACCAGGGACCACTGAGCTGCCGGGAACTGAGGGCCTTTGCATAGTCGTCATCGTAATTTTATGATTTTACGAGGTTTTTAATCAGACGCGTAATATAAATTCATATAATATTGAACATTCACAAGGTAATAAGTAGGTATGATTTAATTTTTTTTTTAATTCAAAGAACGCTTCGTTTTGTTATTTTACCTAGAATCTGGCACTGTCACAAGTATTTAATAACTTTTTCCACAACCGTGCGGTAATATACACTCTACTAAACTAGTGGTAAAGAAGTTGTAATTGCATGGTAACGGTGTAACATTAATATAATAGGAATATGTCTTTTCGCATGAGTAAATGCAGTTGTAGGAGGTTATTTCTACAGTGAAAATTAATATCCAGTGGCGTAGCTACCGGGTGGGCATGGGGGGGCAAGGCCCCACGGCGCCAAGAGAAATTAGGCGCCGATCCGAATTTATAAATGTGCTAATACTAACAATGTTCATGAGCTTAACTGACTTTTTTAATTAATTAAATTATAATCTGGAATCTGGAAATGGTGAGAGGGTGGCATTGAAAGGCCACGGCACTTAGGCCCCATTGGACTCCCTATGTGTCCTCCCTAGGTCAACCAATACATAATCTAGGCCATCGCCTAAGCTAGTGTTGTAAAAAGGCGGCGATGTTGCTCGAGGAGGATGTTCTGAGAAAAGCCACCGTTGACCATCCAAAATGGATTCCCTTAGTTCGAAACAGCATCGCAATCGCAGACCAGATGCTCTACTGTTTTGTCCTCAAGTTCACAGCCTCTACATAGAGATGTCTCGTATAATCTCATTGTGTAGAGATGTTTCTTTAGCTGGCAGTGTCCAGTCACGGAAGGATGTGCACCCGCAAGGCGTGACACCTTCCAAAAAACGCAACCGGTCGGGAACCGCCTTGGAATCCACGCCCAAGCCCCTCAAGCGGGTTAAACATGGTGCTGAACCTGGTGAAGCGATCCCAGCAGAATACAAAGAGGCAGCCGTGAGTCACCTCAGAGTTATCATAATTAACAAGGACAACCCCTACGGAAGAATTCCGTCAGAGAGGAAGGACCTAATTAAAAACCTGCTGAGAGAGAAGCTGGACAAAATTTTACTCTCACCATCTGCCAGGAGTTTGAAGCCGCCAGCGTTTTGCTCGTGGATACACTCCGGTGAAATCATCAGATTGGCCTGCGAAGACGACGATACGTTGCCATGGTTAACGGAAGCTACCAGCAAATTGAAGCCCTGGGAGAACGCGACTCTTGCTGTCGTTCGCGTGGATCGACTGCTAAGGCTGACGAATGCATCTCTCTGGATCCCCCTAGAGGCAGGCGCTGACTACGGGGAGAAAGAGATTATCCTTCGTAGCTTGGCAGGACAGAACCCGGCGCTAAACATCAGCAAGTGGTGTCCCACCATGAGGTCAAAAATGAGCCGAAAGGCCAGCTCCTCGTCTCCGACACCGAAGCCACTCTAAGTTCGAAATCGATGAGGTTGAACTACATATTCACCTCCCTCGTACTTAGAGTACGGCCTGAAAAGTCAAAAGACGGGGCACCCTCTGTCGAGGACCCTAATATCAGGAAACTAACTCAGGAGCCTATGGACACTGAAGCTGGGGGGGCTGAGCCGTCGGGAACGACTTATGCCGCTGTCCCAGTGGACGAGGATGCCCTTCTAAAAGAGGACATCGAAATCGATAGCCCTGAGCTGGCAAAGGGAAGAGTTCATCAACAACCCAATGGCGGGTTCAGTCAGCATAGTCCAGGGTAATCTGCATCATAGCCGGGCTGCGACCTGCGACGGAAGTTCTCTGTCGCCACCTAGACTAAACGCAGATTACACTGGCCTTGATCCTGGGTGGTGGGTGAAATCCAGGGTAACTAGACTTACCAGACTAAGTGGGCGCATTTTTAGCTTACTTACAACAGAAAGACCGAGAACTGCAATAATTAAATTATAATACAATCAAAGACCAAAATATATATTTTCACGGCTAGCAACCATCCAAATGTTTTTGTGCTACCCTATAGGCCTTGCCGCGTCTAGGTATGCGTCATTGCCGGCCGTGAAGATTCAGGAACTGTGGAATTTTGTAGATGCCCCGATCGAGAATCATATAGAGTGGCCTCGCTTCTTCCCGAGTATTCGTGATAGACTTTAGGTTGTTTATAAATAGGGGATAGCGGCGAGTTTTAGTTAGTTAATCATTAAGTGTTGAATTGTAAACCAACCAAAAAATTAATTTGGATCAAATAATCGATCAATTTGCGTCACTAAAATCCGAAGAAAGACTCTCTAAGTTTACAGATTTTTAGTTTGCGTTTATATTTAAATATGTATGTACCTGTTCGGTGGTTGCCGTTTATATATTTTATATTCCTGTTAATAAAAAACATACGTTTAATATTATGATGCATTATCTTTTGATTAATTTGCGGATTACACAAAATATAGGTTATTTTAGGCGCCAGCGGATAGGTTTGCCCCCCGGCGCCGACATTTCTAGCTACGCCACTGTTAATATCGATTTTTTTTTTTTTTGAAAAAACTATTGCACCCCAGTAATATACCATGTATATGTTATAATTCGTTGAACAACTCAATCAAATCTTTATTACGTATTACGTTCCACGATTCAGCTAGATGGCGGGCGCAAACTTTTGCCGGTAAGCGTATGTATATTCCATCTTCCTCCTATATTTGTGTTTCAATCTTTCAATTTTCCTTGTCACTTTTTAATAAGACATCAGTTCTCTATTTACTCTTTTCTGGATATTTATATCGGCAAGGCCCACTTTACTATTGCATTGATTTTAATTTAAATTGCTTCGATGGAAATAACATCATTTACTTCCTATCGCAAAGTCAAGTTTATGATCGATATTTCGAACGAATAAAGCATGAACTTCGGTAATAATTAATATCGAAGTTGCTTCAATAATACCCCGCACAATTGCACGGTACATTAACTTTATGTTAAAATTGATCATTGGTGATGTATGTTGCTTTCGTATATAAGGGTCAAGGCTAAGTTTTGTAATTTACAAATTAATTGAATGGATTTCTGAAAAGTATGTTAGATCTGTTTACTGTTCTCGTTTCTTATTTGGAAAATAGAGTAGGTAAAAATAATGAGTTGAAGTATTTGAATATTTAGATTAGTAACTGGTCTTACTTTGGTGGCAATACCATAACTTTAAATTCAAGAATAAAGCTATCTAAAATCTCGTGTTTGGCAAAATCTGTTATGATAGGTTAGCATTAACCGACGAAGATTATCAGCATAACCGAAAGATTCTCAATTAAAAATCCGCCCCTAATTTGAGGTATTTTACCATCATTAGCCCTTTTGTATATCCCTTCAGTTCGGTTTGTCAATAAGAATGCTATTTATGAAAAAGTGAGACATTTTAAGCTAAAAAGATAAAACAAGATGAAGTGAAAACAACAAATATAAAACAAATTCCATCTATTCTAAACGAAAATTTATATACAAGTAAAAAAACGGGCAAGGCTTATTGGGGTCCCGTTTTATCATCGATTTCCAGGACGCCTCGTTTCCGGTAAAAGTCGACCGTGGCACATGATCTCTTGAAAGCCGTTTCGACTTCGTCGTAGGGAATCAGGGTAGGTCGTCCATAATTGAGTGACGTAAGAGCCGGCACCGGTTTATTCTTCTCCTGTGAATAATGCAGGAAAAATAGAGGCCTTAAGGTCTTAGAGCTGGTTGAATTTGTAAAGTGCTCGTAAAAATGCTCGGTCCGCACAGACACCCTATTTTGTAGTAAATTGGTTTTTATACTCATTGAAGCCTATGGCAAATGGATAGGCTCAAGGTTTAGGTTTCAAAGCTGGTTAAATTTACAAAGAGCTGTCAATATTGACGCCATGTAGGAATTGTCTTTTATATCTATTCATTGAAGCCGGTGGCAGGGAGACTACTACGCTGAAGAGTGAAGACAACACGTCATTTTGCTATTATTTATTAATTTTTTTAACGAAAATCCAATAATTTGTTGACTTTTTAAGACAGAACATTTTTCAATTGACAGAAAATGTGGAGGAAGAAGAAAAATTGAGCAATCAGTAAAAATATTTTAACCCCGAAACCGAAGAGTGAGTAGTACAAAATTTAAAAAGCACACGTCATTGCATTATTATCATCCGGACTAACCTAAGCCAACCCAAACCAACCTAAAAAAAAATAGTTAAAACGTCCCTCGCGGTCTTTTTCCAGCGGGGGGATTACAGAGCGGGCATTATTGCATTTTTACTATTTAAAACTAACCCTAATCCAAGTGAATCCAAAGTATTCAAAACCAAACTAATCCCCTCAAGATTTAGAAATTTATAATAATTAGAAGCCGTCGTTTTCTTCTAGTTACCTCACTAAATTGACCAGAATCTAAGAAAAAAATATCGGGGGCGCTTGAATTTTGCTCCCAATCCCGGCTAAAAGTAATCAAAATTGAGAGCCAAACCAACCTAAACGAATCTAGGCTGTCTATAACTAAAGGAAACTAGTAGGGATAAATGTTTCGTTCAACGCTCTCCGCCGCACCGTAGGTAGGTTAAACTGACGATCTAGCGCAACACGACTTAAATAATTAAAAGTGATCCGTTTACTTTGGTACTGTGGATTCCTAACCTCATCCCCTTACTTATTTTACTACTTTGTTGATAGTTGTATTGGTTTAAGTTACGTTAAATACAGGGTGTTTCACAAACATCGAAACAGGTACCTTTTAAGTAAAGTGTTAGAGTACAATTAAAAAAAAAACCTCGAACACGTCACGTCGATTTTGCTTTTAAAGAGAACACCTTTCGACAACATTGGTCGTGTGATATCTTGTTTGAAAGGTCTTTAAGAGGGTTCTCAAGTTATTTTCATAATCTGCCAATTCGTTTTTGAGATATTTGCGGTTAAAATTACCATGGGTGAAATAAACATTGACATTTTAAATTTTTACTCTTTCTTAAATTTTCCTCGAACCCGTCGATTTTATTTGCGAAAAGCGTAGTTTAATCGCTTTCCTATTTTTTCTAAGGCGAACCTCCTTCAAGGTGTAAAATTTACCACCAACATAGAGAACATAAGGTATATGGCACCCGGTTTTGAGGGTCTTTTGATTTCTTTTACAACACAGTACAATAAGAAGAGACACACGAAGTTACAATTCTAGAGAAATAAAATCAGTGATAGAAGCGAACAAAACTCTGAAGGTTCTGAGGAGAAATATAAATCCTGGCACAAAAAACATTACGAAGTTAAAGAACGAAGAAGGCGAAATCACTACTAATAGGGACGAAATTCTCAATATTTTGGAAGATTTGTATAAAGAACTTTACAAACACCCTGGACATCGAAATACGAACATACCCCATGTACAGAATCAGGGATTTGAAGATATCCCAGATATAAAAACCTTCGAGGTTAAAAATGCACTTAGACAAATGAAGAACAGTAGACCACCGTTTGGTACAAAGGACCATCTTCAGGCAATCAAAATATTAACTGAAAAAACCATAGAATACCACAAACCCCTATTCTAATATTTATCGATTATCAGAAATCCTTTGACTCTGTTCATCAAGATATGTTGGAAGCCTTGGCAACGTGTAGGGTTAACCACAGATATATATCGCTCATGAAAAATATCTATGAAACAGCCGGCCCCCCAGAGGACATCCTGCCCCCAATGCTAACTTTAAAGCATCGATTAGTTAACATGTTTTTGACAACTGTTGTCAATTTCTTACTTTGCACATGCCGCTTTAGTTTGAGCAGTAATCCTTCCAGCCACTCGGTGTCATACGCTGTTTTCAGGTCGACAAAAACTACCGATGTTTTCAGTTTCTTTTGAAATCCAGCCTCTATGTAGGATGTTAAAGCCAGTACCTGTTCACAGCAGCTTCGTTTACTTCTGAAGCCAGCCTGGTATGTAGGAGTTGCTTTGTCTATTGTGTCTCGAATCCTATTCAAAATTAGGCGCTCTAGTATTTTGAAGCTGAATCCCAGGAGTGCGACTGGACGATAGCTGGAAGCATCTTCTGGAGGCGTCCCGGGTTTGAGGATTGCTAACGTATGTGCCATTTTAAACTGAGGGGGAATTCGCTCGGTGTTCAGTGCATCTGTGTAAAATTCTTTTAGCCAAGTCCTTCCCTGCTTTCCTAGATGTTTTATGAATTCTGGGAATACGCAATCCAGTCCTGCTGCCTTTCTAATTTTTAGCTTTTTTATAGCTTCGTTTATCTCCTGTGCGCTGAAGGGGTCTGATAGGGTGGTGTCGTGCTGTAGGTTGTTATCGATTTGGCTTACCTCTTACTTTGTCTGTATTTTGGTGTTGTGTTCTAAGGGAACTTTTTCAGCTCGCGTTTTAATGTGTAATGCCATTTCTGAGGGTGCTATCTTTGGTTCTGGATTGCGATTGTAGTTGCTGTGCCTATTTTCCTTAGGAGTGTCCAAGCTTTTCTGCTAGAATAAGTAAAGTTTAGTTGGGAGGTCAACTCTTGCCATTCCTCGTTTCTGCATTCGTTTAATTCTTCGAAGATCTGTTTACCAGTTTTGCCGTCGCCGGTTTCTTGGTACTCTTTGTAGAGGGTTTGGGTAGATTGGTCCCAGCCTGGCACATAATATTGCCTTACACCCCTCGGGATATTCCGTTTAGCTGCTCCAATAAAGATTCCCACAAACCTTTTGTAGTTTTCTGTCTTCGGAGGTATCCAGCGCAGATTACTCTCCACCTCCTGGGTATACTGTGACCAATTAGCTTGTTTAAAGTTCCATCTGGGTTTATTGATAGATAAACAAACTACCTATAGATCACACAAGACTCAAACACTTCCCAAGAAGCCAGCACCGCCCCACAAAAATCAGCATTGGCGTTGAAATACCAGTTACAAAATCTATCATTAAACCCAGATGGAACTTTAAGAAAGCTAATTGGTCACAGTATACCCAGGAGGTCGAGAGTAATCTGCGCTGGATACCTTCGAAGGCAGAAAACTACAAAAGGTTTGTGGGAATCCTTATTGGTGCAGCTAAACGGAATAGCTGCGCCAATAAGGATTCCCACAAACCTTTTGTAGTTTTCTGCCTTCGGAGGTATCCAGCGCATATTACTCTCCACCTCCTGGATATACTGTGACCAGTTAGCTGTCTTAAAGTTCCATCTGGGTTTATTGATAGATTTTGCAACTGGTATTTCAACACCAATGCTGATTTTTGTGAGGCGGTGTTGGCTTCTTGGGACGTGGTTGAGTACTTTCCTTGTGTGATCTAGAGGTAGTTTGTTTTCATCGGTGGAGACTATGGTTAGGTCAGGGTTAGTTTCGGTTTGCCATCTGCCTGATCGAAACGTTTTAATTTCCTTGGCATCGTAACTTAGATACAGTTCCTGTGCGTCGATCCATTCGGATAGTTTTTCTCCATTTTCATGTGTCTGTATATCCCCAGGTTGAATGGTGGCTGTTAAAATCCCCCACATGTACCTACACACGGCCTAGCCGCCGTGGGCAAGGCTGGTGTTGGCCACTTTACAGTGGGTGGTTTGTAGACTGTTGTAATAGTCAGTCCTTTGAGTGCTATCATAATTACTTCTATGCCATTCATTTCTTGGCAGGTTACCTCAGTATAATCCGAAATGTTGTTTTTCAAATATATTGTGGATCCATGGATAGGTGAGAGGAGCATTGATATCGTTTTATATCCTGGTATTTTACATTTAGCCGCTGCGTCGCCATCACCCAAATGGGTTTCTTGCAGAGCCAGAACGTCGGTGTCATGATCATGAGCCAATTTGCTCAAGTAATCACATTTGTCTCTTGTCAAGCCTTCTACGTTAATTTGCAAAATATGGACACCTCGTCCAATACTTTTTGTCTGTGGGCTCTGAGAAGAGCCAGTATCTGCGTTCACATTTTGAATCTCCTTTTGCTGTCGCTTTTGTTGGCCGTGAGAAATCTGAAATTTAGTTCGGCCGCCTTTTGTGTAGACTTTTTGCCATCCTGCTCTTGCAGTCCGTTGCCCGGGGTGCACCATAGTGGAGATTGTCTACAAGTCGCTACCCAAGGGGGAGCGACGTGAAGAATAATATAATACCTAGATTTTCAAACAAGTAATCGCAAACCTACCCTAATCTTTTGTTTTATTATCCTAACATTATACTAAAATTTCGTTTCGCGTTTATTTTTTGTTATTATCTGTAGGCAGAGCATCAGATAAACTGCTAAAAACACAATTTTTTTGAAGGCTTATTATGAATGTTTTTGGGCTTGGCAACTGAAAAAACAAATTGCCTCCAGCGGCGGTGCCTGCGGCGAGCTTCCTCATTTCTAACCCCAAGTCAATGGGCCCCCCTAGAATCTTTGCGTAGTTTCGCCAATGTTCAGCAGTGTACTAGATGATGGCTATGTGATGATGATGATCAATATTTATTTAATTTGAGATATGCGCATGTAATATTGTTGACGTTGTGGACCCAGGTGCAAAAATTCACGAAGTTTTCACGAAATATTGCTTTTACTCAAATAAGACAGTTTAGTTAGTATAAATACGTTTTTTGGATCTAGACCCATTAAAAATTTAAATACGCATATCTGGAAAACTAATTGATCGATTTAAATAAAAATATAGAGGGACCTCCAAAACAAGCTGTGGCATACCCTATGTTCTAAATATTGAGGTAAATTTTACTTCTAGAAGGGATTTTAAAGGTGAAACTCATCTCTTGAAAGTGCTGTTTTTTGCAAATATTCCAATGTTGCCAAAAGGTGACCCCTTTAAACATAAAGTCGACGTGTTCGATATTTTTTTAATGGCACTACCATAAAAAGCTTCTGTTTCGATGTTTGTGAAGCACCCTGAATAAGAAAATTTTATAATAAAAATATTTTCCAAAACTCAATTTGAACCTGCTCTAGTGGCAACGTTCTGTAGCAAACTCCGTATACATGGCAATGTTAAGGGCTACCCCAAAAAAAAGGGCAAATTTTTTGTTCTTTTTTTGAGTAAAATAGACCATCTTCTCTAATTTTCCGATGGAGATTGTACTAAGCTTTGCTAAGCTTTTTTCTGCACGCTTTACAAAGAAAAATAGATACGAAAATAAACTTGCTATATTAAAAAAACTCTAAACCATGAAAGGGGCTTTAGAACTAGGATTAGGAAAATGTTAGTAGTTTTGAATAGTGTAATTACCGGTCATACCCACTTTATAGCCGTACACCAAATAAATGCTGTTTGTAGTGTAATTTTTTTATTTCAAAATACGGTAAAAATACATTAATTTTTTTCCCAAAATATTTTTCAACTTATAGGGCCCTGTTACAAAAAAATACATTACTTCAATTGCATTTTTTGGTTAACTGGACTATCTTTAATACATCTGGGTGGATTAGGTTATCACAGTTAGAAAATTATATAAAGGCCTAATATCAATAGTAAATAGTCAATAGTTTTATTAATGTTAATACATCATTGTGCTTACACAGGTCAAATACAAGTAAATTACAATACAATAAATTAAAATTAAGCAATAATATATATAATTTTTATAACTTAGTCTATTGTAAATTCAGATTTAAAAAGTTTTGAACCTTAACACGTTGTTAACATGTTCACAACATATTTTTTTAAATGGCTAACTGGCAACGCCCTCACCGCAACAGGAAGCACATTAAAAAATTTAGGTCTATAAAAAGTTGGTCCATCCTGCGACCTCCTCAGTCGACAGTAAGTCGGTAACAGGTTATTCCTCTACCTGGTATCATACTGATGAAGATCTCCATGAGACACATACATAGTCATGTTATTTTTCACATGCATCAAATTCTCCATAATGTAAATACATGGCACAGTCAGCACACGCAGACTAACAAAAGCATCCACACAGTCATCCCTGTGACCCAACCCATAGACTATCCTGACAGCCTTTCTCTGCAGTTTGAAAATCCTCTCGGACTGTAGGGAATGTCCCCAGGCAAGGATGGCATATGAAAGTCTACAGTAGAGCAGGCCAAAATATGCGGTTCTAAACTGCTCTTTAGCCCCCTCGCTATGTAGTCAATGTGCACTTCCCAAAGCAATTTCGGGTCTAGATGTACTCCCAAAAATTTAACACTTGGGTGACCCTCATCAACCCCATCAGTACCCCTCATAGAGAAAACTACCGTGTTTGTCTATTCCACATTCAAATGCAACCCATTAACTGCAAACCAGTACTCAGCCCTCGCCCGTAGCCTCGCCGACTCCTCAACGGCCTCCGCAGCTGTCTCCACAGTGGATGATATGGTGGTGTCATCAGCAAAAAGTGTAAATTCTACCGTAGGCTCTAACATTGGCAAGTCATTAATGTAAATGAGAAATAAAATGGGGCCCAATATGGCAACCTGTAGTACTCCAATGGTAATCACACTTTCCGCACACCTACCCCCCCCCCCCCCCCCCCCCCCCCCCCCCCCCCCGTCCAACCTTAACAGCCCTGTATTCAGTTTGTCAGGTATGAAGTCACCAATTTGATGTTGCAGAGCCAGAAAAGTAAGCTTTGAGTTTGCGTAGGAGGACGTAATGCGAGACACAATCGAAGACCTTGCTAAGGTCACATAATATTGTTGAATGAATCGAGAATAAATGATACAAGATCCATAATATCCAGAACAGTGTTTCTGCCTTTCCGGAATCCAAACTGACAATCCGTGAAATAGTTGTTATTGTTAAAAAAGTCAATAATTTGTATTGCGATACATTTTTCCAGAATCTTCGAGAATACGGGCAGCAGTGAGATTGGCCTATAATTTTCAGTCAACCCTGGATCACCCTTCTTGAATATCGGAGTAACCAGGGCTCTCTTCAAGACGGATGGAAATGTGTCTTCTTTGATACAGAAGTTTATTAGCTTGTCAATGGAATAATAATAAGGTCTCACATTGAGACCGAAAACATCACAGCTATTTTTATTTTTTATGTTACCCAAAATATCTCTAACTTCAACAAAGGTGACTTCCCTAAAGGAAAATGAATTTGTTGGTTTTTTAATACCTTTTATAAAGTCTGTTGATGGCTGGAATCTTGCTTGTCACATCATGTGCAATGTTTGAAAAAATTTGTTCAATTCGTCTGCTGAGACAGTACAGAGTTCACTCTCCTTTCTGGGTGCCCCCCTGCTAGTATTAATGATGTTCCACATTGTTTGGAAGGATTATTTGAATCTCTGATTAGAGAATCATTGGATTGGACTTTTGCTTCTTTAATAGCTTCTCTGTACTCAAGTTAAAATCTCCCATACTCATCCTTAAGACCCACATGAGCATATTGCCTGCTCAGGTACCTAACAGCGCAAGATGATCACGCATGGCCCTAACCCTGTCATTGAACCAACTTATATTTGAACCCTGGTCCTACCTGACACGATATGTTTTTTGAGGAAATTACCATATGTAGGCTCTTTCAAAAATATCCATAAATTTTTCAAACTTCCTCCCAGTAGTCATATCACATGCATCCACAAAATCCCAAGAACACCCAGCAATTCTATCATAAAATTTTGATAAGCCCGCTCGAGTCATCGGACGACACACATTCCATTCCTGTTTAACCTCAGGCACCCCACACTTAGTTGATATAGTTATGACCTGCCCAAGATGATCTGACAAATTCAATTCTAGTGTTTGTGCTTCCGATGCATCTAAATGTCGGCACACAAAGATGTTGCCAATGCAAGCATCACCTCTTGTAGGAGAAAAAATGGTCTGACGCAACCCAAAAGATTCAAACAGATCAGTCATATGCACAGCATCCAACTGACCCGTTCCCAGATGAACATTAAAATTACCAGTAATTATTAATTTTTTTACCTGCTCCGACCCTATTCAATATACTTTCCATCGCTGCGAGAAACGTACCAAAACAGCCAGAACGCGATCTGTAAACATTTAGGATGTACAAATTTACATTTTCAATAAAAATTCCACAGACTTCAATACATTTTTCAACACTACCAACATTAAAGAACTCTAAAACCTTTATTTTAAAACTCTTCTGTATCAGAATGACAGTTCCTCCACCCATATGACACTCTCTAGAGGAAAATGATCCGACCCTATAGTTGTTCAGCTTCAGTAACTTGACTTCTTCCGCTCTAAGCCAGTGTTCAGTAAAACAGACAATCTCTGCTTTCATATCACAGAGCATAGCTTCCAGCTCACCCTGCTTATTGCGCAACGAACGAATATTCACGTGCAAAATGCTCAAAATTTGTCGAGTGTGGATATCGACATGGTCACGCCTAGGGGTGATTTGTCTAGGCGTCTCTGGATATTCAAAAAATGGTTTATTACAATCCCATTTGGTACTGAAAGCTTAAAACAACTTTTTATGTTGTCCTTTTTTGTACGCATTTTGTAGCAATTTGTGTTTTCAATTCCATTGCTCTTTAGGTAGTCTAGAATTTTGTTTGGTATTGTGTCAGGATGAAAACCTGAAACAAAAATCCATGCCAATTCTCTAGGATTAGCCACCACCAGCTGGGGAACGTTATTATTTATTCCTTTGGTGGGCTCAGGTCGCTTGTTTCTTGACTTTCTCTGCACAGTTTTCCATTCATTTTCCGGTTTTTCTGTATCTTTTCCCGCAATAAATAACATCATCACCGTCGCTATTTATTTTTTCCTTTACGTCATCTGGGATGTCAACGTCAGCGTCACACTTTTTACTCGGGGAACCTTTTGAGCTACTCTCGCTGGTTCGACGGTGTGAAACGACTAGGCTGCTAGCTTGACGTTTCTTCGGACAAGTGGGAATTGTTTCTCTGTCTACAACTACGCTGCTAACTTCACGTTCCTTCCGGCAGGTGGAAATTGTGTTTTCTCTGTTTTAATTTTTTTTTGGTTGGCATCAGATTTACCTTTTCTTCTAAAACGGCAATTTTTCCCATCAAAACAACTTCGTTTTCTTCCAGGGATTTGATTTTTTGCATCATTTGCTCCAGAAAGACCCTCATGGAGCATATTTCTGATAAATCCACTTTTGAGGTTATCTCGTCAATTTCCGTAGAATGCACACAAACGGCCTTTTTCTGGCCCGCCGCCTGCCTCAAACAGGCCGGATGAAAGTAGATATCACAGTTCACATATTTAGCATCAGCTACAACGTCTTTCTTGCAGTGACTACAGGTTTTCTTGATTTTTCTTGGGTTCGAACTTTCACTCGACCTTTCGTTACCCGCCATTTTGTCGTGCTAGATCCCCCATTTGACCCAATATGCGCCGCAAAGCAGGTTGCGGCTGGCAGGTGTTCGCGAATCTTAGACAGCTTAAGCCGCTTAGACAGACCATCTGTCTAAAAAGCTGCCTAAGCGATCTAAAATGCTGTTTAAACTGTCTAAAAGCTATTTAAGCAGCCCAAGTCGCCAAAAACGTCGCAGATAACTGTCACGCGCAACCTCCTCCACTGTGGAGGGCGTAGAACGAATCATCTATCCCCATTGAGACTAACTCAATTTAATCATAATCAGTTCTAATCAAAAAATAAATCCTAACAGAAAATATTATTTTGGTAAGACCAGACCTACGAAACTTACCAAATATAAACCAAACTAATTGAAAGTTACCCAAATTGTCTAGGAATTAAAAGTTATAAAAAGCAATAAACCAAACTAACCCAGTTTTTAGTGTTGAGCTTTTTAAGTTGAAGAAATATAATACCAACGTTCTCACATAAAATAATTGAAAAGAAAAACCATCTTGGGAATCTGCTAAAATCATTCAAACCTAAACATAATACGTAACCTCTCTTTTATTGTTGGCCCAAACATTTCAAAGTAATTTTAACCACCTCTGATAAATATTGGTTACAGGAGTAATGACTTGGTGTTTAATTTTCTAGAAGTCCTTCCTGTCCTTCAACCTTCAATAACCAATAATGATTTATTCAGCAGTTTTATGACTTCCTGGTCAACATTATTTCAGTTAGACATCTTATTTTGACTGACAAAGAATCTCTCTTACGCCAAGTGCCTTTTTTGAATAAGAAGAATCTATCATTGATGATTTTAGACAAAGGGCATTAAAATGCATTAAAATACAAGACGTGGAAACTAATGTCAGATAGCAATAAGCAATAAGTTCAGGCTGACGCTGTAAAAACATAAAATTTCAAAATCTCATTACATCCTTCCATTAAACGCTTAGAAAGAATGTGCAATATCTCGCCTCTGAGACTCTAATATTGAATTTAATAATGCAATTTTAAAAAATCTGCGCGTCACGTCTCTTTAAGAACATACAATTTGCCCAGAAAAGGTGCTTTGCCCGGAAACGGTGCAATTTTGGACCGAGTCCAGTTTAGGCAATTTCGAGAGGCACCCGGCCATTACCGCTTTGCGACGGAAGCTTTTCGATGAATTCGGTGACCGTAATAAAATAGTTTATTTACATCATCGAACACGAGCGACTAAATGGTGAGGTTCAACCGGCGTCGTCTTTTAACTATAAAACCCGATAAAACAGCGTTTAAACATTACCTTTAAACATTTAGTCAGGTTCGGATTAGGTAACTGTATGTCAAACTCTTGTAATGTTGGCTAAGAGGTCATAAAACTGCTAAATAAATCATGTTGTTAGGAAATGTTTGGACCGATGGATCACTTGAAATCTATATAATTAAAACACATTAAACAGGAAAGAGAAAAGTTTTAGAAATTAATCATAATTTACAAAATATGTCATACCTATAAACGCTGGCGTATTTAACCTTTGACGGAGAGTATGAGGTCGAGTTTGCGCTGACCAAATGTCTTTCAAAAACAGAGAAACGAAGAAGAAGAATAGATCAGTGTGCCGTTCTCCGAAAGAAAGCATGTTCAGAGAAGCAGATAGAGATAGCTGGTACAATATCGCACTACCGTACATTAAAAGAAAGTTGTCAGTTATGACTGAGGCGCTTTCCTTAATTCACGCATGGATTCACTGATTTGATGCCCTTCCTTCCTTCAGTACGGAAATGACACATTGCCAACCGGTGAACTCACTGGAGAATTTAAGAAAATTAAGAACCTGAAGCTGAACTGACAACCCTATTTGATGTTGGTTTAAATAGGAGCAGCTACATATGGCGCAAATGTGTTCTTCTTGATCTTGGACACGCCTTCGTTTGGATTAGTTTTGTTTGGCTGGGCCCCCGGAGTGAGCGAAGCGAGCGGAGGGCCATGCGTACAACCATTTTTTTACCATTTATTTTTTCCCATTGTGCAACCTCCAACGTAAACGATTGAGGTTAGGATTAACATTTGCCCTATATTTAGCCTCTCCTGATTTTTCTTCTTTTTTCTTATAAGATAAAAACCATTTAGGTAGGCATCTGCCTGTTTTAAGCAATCTCCTGTCTCATGTTTAAATAGTTCAAATAAAAGCGGTTGGAATCAAACTATTCTTTAATGATTTTCAACTTACTTACCATGATTCATTTTAGCTACAATATTATGAACTACTAAAACAATGTGAACTTGGAAATGGAAATTATTATGTAAACATTCAAGTTAATTATGAACCATATAGTTTCAAAGGAGGAGCAGATTGCATTAGATAAACTAAAAACATTTAAATAACTACCTACATGAAATATCCAAATACCTATACATAATTCAAAGTATACCTTAACCGAAAAGATATGCGTGTTCTAGTAATCGGGTAGAGTGTAAATACATTAGATTTTTGACCAATAGACATTCTTACTGTTTTATCATTTCTTCTCACCTGACGTAGATCGATCCTAACTGAACTACACAACCTGCACGCCAACCAAGGTTGGCGTCATGACAATATCAACGTGTCGTCAGCAAAAAGAGTGAAATCACCAGAGATGTTTAACTGAGTAGGAACAGAAATGGTCCTAAATCAGAGTCCTGTGAAACTCCACGGTTAATTCTTGTTGCAGCGCTTTCATCATCTCCACTACATTTTTTGCTTTTTATCTCAGAAGCAAGAATTAAAGAGTCTTTTTTGTCAGGTGTTTAGCAAGTGTATTTACTTTTTTGGGGTATAGTGTCTTCTATCAGAGACATTCTGATCTAAAGTCCATTCAAGGCTATTGCGCTGTTACGTCAGAATTTCTGACGTCAAAAGAAAAGATCCGTACGTCTTAGATAGACTCGTACGTTATTTTTTACACTAGCCAAAAGATGTCTCTGTACCTGTTTTCTATTCCGGAGCACGTTCCGTTTTTATTAATTTTACATACTTATGACAATATTAGCCGCGTTCGTTTTTGTCATCTTTTTCCTCGACTTGCTCTGAAAATTTGACAGTCACGAGTTCTGTGTATTTAAAAGGAAAACCCAAGTCACGTGCCTGTCAAAATGTTGGAGCAAATCGAGGAAAAAGATGTCAAAAACGAACGCGGCTAATGTTTTAAACGTCTGGGCATCTGAATAATACTTTTCGTTTAATTTAAAATAATAATATGCTTTTTATCGTCTAAAATCCGTTTAAAAACGATTTTAAATGGCAAAATTGTATATAATACCGCCTTGGCGGTAGAATTGGTTTGCGCATTTCCGTCTCATTTGCCGAGATTTGTCCTCATATCGCCGCGTAAAATGCATAAAGAAAGATGGAATGATATGACGTAACAGCGCAATAGACTTGAACGGACTTTATTCATCATTTTCTTCTTCGTTTCTTACCTTTATGAAGGCCTTTGCCGTTTGGTTTGATTGCTTTAAGCGCTTTATTTGAACATTGGCCCGAACTAAAGGCACCGAAAATAATTGGACCATAAAATGACTGGTGGTTCTGACGTTATACCTCCTTGTGTCTTGATGAAAAACTATGCATAGACATCGTTGCTAGAGCTTGATACTTAAAACAAACACTTTTCCAAAGAAATGGGTTTGTGAGGGCCTTTGCCATTTGGTTTGACTGGTTTAGGTGCTTTCTTTGAGCAGTGCGTGGTCCGAACTGCCGAATGAAGGCATCGAAAGAACTGAAACAGCAGCTAAGCGAGGCAGTTTTGGAAGAGCCAAAACGAACAAAGGCTGGAATATATATAGAGAAAAATTAACGCAGTACAACAAAGAAATTCGTAGGGCCAAAAGAAACTCATATCAGAAGTACTGCGAAAATATAGCCGGAACAAAGGAGTGCGCAAGAGTGTACAAAGTTCTCGCCGTCGAAGGTACTGCGGGTGAAGCTGGACGTCTAACCAGATGGCGCGATTACCAGCTCCACAAAAGAAACTACTGACGGACACACATTTCCCAGGATCCAGAGTCATAAACAATCAGAGCAGGCCAGAAAAAAACAGATTGGAAAAGGGCCAACGAGATTGTTACATTTGAAAAAATTAAATGGGCAATAGGGGAATTCCAGCCTTAAAATTCCCCTAGACCATATGGAATCTACCCAGTTCTGTTGCTGAAAGGGCAGGATATACTAATGCCACAAATCTGCAAGATACTCAGAGCATGAATAGCGTGGGGCCACACGCCATCGGTATGGCAAAGGGCAAACGTCGTCTTTTTACCAAAAATAGGCAGGACACCTGGCCAAAGGTCACAGTCATACAGACCAATAAGTCTAACTTCATTCCTGCTTAAAACACTGGAAAAACTAGTCGATCGGTATATCGGCGACAACATTCTCTCAACAAAACCCCTTCACGAGCGTCAATATGCGTACCAACCAGGAAAGTCTACAGATTTGGCCCTGGACAATCTAAATAGACTCCTGATGAAGGCAGTAGACGATAAGGCAGTATCACTAGCCACCTTCCTGGGCATAGAGGGTGCTTTCAACAACGTTCCAGCCATTGCTGGTTAAGGCACTGAAACACAAATAGACCCAACCATCTGCAACTGGAACCAAACAAACCTAAGGTATAGGACAATAACTGCCACCATAGGTGCAGGTACGGTTACGGCGCGAGTGGGGAGGGGCTCAAGCAAGGCAGGCAACACGCCCATCATTGAATGGGAAAGACCCACAAGCTGGAAACTAGAGGACAGCGAGGAGATGCCATCAGACGAAGCAACCCCCTTTCTATGGGTTTGATAGACCCTTCTCAGAAGCAATTGTAGGCGGAGAAGAATGGGAGGGGGCCCTACTATAAAAGCGGACCAAGCATGGTATACCGACGGCTCTAAGACCAGTAAAGTGGTGGGAGCCATGGTCCACGAACCAAGGACAAATATCTCCATAAACATGGGCATTCAAGCCACAGTGTTCAAAGCAGAGGTCGCGGGAATTCAACATTGCGCCATGGAGATGGAGAAAATGAAATTAGAAAAAGGAGGGTAGTCATATACTGCGACAGTCAGGCCGCCTTAAAAGCAGTTAGTGCACACAAGGTCAGATATAGACTAGTTAAAGACTGCATAAGTACCCTTGAAGAGGTCGGTCTTAACAATAAGCTCACCCTTGGCTGGGTTTCGGAACATGAAGACCATCGAGGCAACGAAGAAGTCGATAAACTTGCAACTTGCGTAAGTAAGGTTACGTTGGGACCTGAGCCCTACTGCGGTATAGCAGGAAGAGTCTTCAAAACAGCAGTTAAAAGCTGGATAGATAAAACCGGGGCAACTACAGGCCAAAACAGTCCCCAAACTTCACGGCAGATCTAATTAAGAAGGGTCGCAAGACGATAAGGATATTAGTGGGTCAGCTGACGGGACACTGTAGAATGAACAGACACATGGAAAAGATCAGCCTGGCAGATAATAGCCGTTGCAGGTTTTGTCAGGAGGAGGAGGAAATTACAAAACACGTGTGATGCGAGTGTGAGTCTCTCTGCAGGCTCAGGTATGCAAGGCTAGTAGAGACCAAACTAGGACCTGCAAGGTACATGGAGGAGCCGGTACTCCATTTGTGGAGTCTGATTAGGAAGACCAGACTGGATGAGGTCCTCTAAGCATGGTTCGGAGTGCTACAATAAACCTGCATAGGTTGCAGTGACAAAGGTGGGTACCAGCGCCAACTCCCTTCAATTCATTTCTATTTCTACTAAATTCACTTAATTGGCAAGTCAAGGCTTCGACAACCATTTGCAGATTAATACGATACAACCTGACATCCCACAGGCCTTTGATAGAACAGATCGTTGTTTCTTATTAAACAAATTAGCAGCTATAAGCTTTAGTGGTACTGGAGCGGATATGTATGAAGAAGCCATAAGGTCGAAACTATTTTACGCAACCGTGTTCCAGGCCAAAATGTTTGCGATGCTCAAATGCGGTTATGAAAACCTGTTGGGAGCCTTTAGAGGTAAGGATATCTACATTTGCTCGGATAGCAGAGCTGCTCTGTCGGCTCATGAGTCTGATATGGTTTATTACGCAGTGTAGGGACATCTTGGGGGCTTTGGTCAGGCATAATACGGGCAGTAGGATGGTTGTCTGGCACGGCGGACGAGGCGGGGTTTCGCAATGCGTCCAATGGGGCCTCAGCATGTAATAGGTGTATCCGACAGTAAGGAACGCAACGGTTGAGCGGGCCAAGAATATATCGCGGATTGTTCCAGAAATTAGGCAGGCTGGTCTACTCTTGGAAAACCTAGCGCTTTGTAGGACAAGGGCGTCCTTTTTGGCTCTGCCGAGAAGGGAATTTGGCTTATGACAGGGCTCCTCATGGGGCACTGCCACTAACCCACTTAATATTAAACATTTACTTCTATTTAAGGCAAGCACATATGTGACCCCCTTCACCCTATCCGGAAGACACTACAGTAAAAGAATACCGATATGTATACGTGGTAGCCTCAACTAAGTCCTCTCGTTTATAGGTTGTGAAGAATAGTGTATTTAGGTTCTGTTTTTTAAATATGTTATATTATTAATAGTTCTTCTCTTTCGTGTCTAGTGGGTTTTAATTAAATCGATAATTATGCGGCATTCTAGTGCGTTTTTAGCTGGCTAATTAAACAATTATTAATCCTCTCTTAACGATGAAGTCCGCGGATGATAAACTAAACCAAATATTTAATTAATATAGTACAAACCTGCTGAAATATATTTTCCCTAATCGGCGGGAGATACCTAGTGTTATCTTTCGGTTTCTTCGGATCCCATAGCGGAAATGTTTTTGTATAGGCGAAATAGTGGTCATATTCAAGCATACGAGAATATTTTTGTTGATTATTGAAGTAGGATATCTCAGGCTCCAAGTCCATCTCTACTGTTTTCTGAAGAGAAATACATACAATTTCATGTTGGATATTTCAATAGTGCAATAATTAATAGACTTACCCATCCTTTATTTTCTATTCTACTCCATACTTCTTCGCGATTTTTTAATCGCGCTATTGGCGTGTACCACGTCGCTTTCGGCATTTTAAATATCCGTGAAAAAAGCGTAAAAAAATCTTTATCCTTCAACGTCAAAGCTCAGTTCATACAGGTTAGCTAGTTCAATGTGATTAATTAAAATGGTTTGATATTATAAAGGTGCGATTCAGGCGGACATTTCGCCGGAAGAGCGCGTTTTTGCGATAATCAGTTGAATCGATTAACGTCAATGACGTCACTCGTGAAACTAAAATAGATTGCATTGTGTAAAGAATAAAGGAAGCGACTGATAGACTACGGAGCTTATTACATGATTGTTATTTTAAATAAATAGGCTTGCTTATTTTGTGCGTATTTTTGAGGAAATCAACAAAGAACTGATGAATATAAAAGAAGAAATTCGCCAAAGCACTGATATAGAAAACAAATGGCTTCTAATGAGTACAAAAATAACTAAAAGTCAAAAGGAAGTGTTAACACCAAAAACATACAAAAAGAATCAATGGATGACAGAGGAGATCCTTGAGTTAATGGACGAAAGACGACAGTTCAAGAACAGAGATGATATGACATATAGAGAGATAAACAAACAAATAAAACATAAAATTAAACAAGCAAAGGAAAAATGGCTAAAAGAACAATGTGAAGAGATAGAGGAGTATCAGAAAAGACATGACAGTTCTAACACCAACAAAAAAATAAAAGAGATGACCTATACTAATAGAAAAAGAAAACCAGTAATATTTAAAGATGCAAACGGGAAGCTAATATTGGATACAAATCAGAAACTAAAAAAATGGACAGAATATATCGATGAAGTAGAAGATAACGAGTTTCTAGAAATATTAAAAGCAGAAATAAAAACGACCCTAACAAACAGCAAAAATGGGAAAGATCCCAGTTGAAACATTAAAATGCATGAACGACGATACCTTGGATATATTACTAGATTTATTTATCGAAGTATACAAAACAGGACATATACCGGAAAAATAGTTACTCTCCACCTTCTGAGCTATCCCAAAAACCACAAAGGCTAAAGACTGTTGTGAATACAGAACAATATCCGCATGCACTCAAGGTATTTCTGAAAGTAATACATGAACGCATTAATAAAAAACTAGAAGACGGAATAGATGAGAGTCAATTTGGGTTCAGAAACGGACTAGGTACCAGAGAGGCGTTGTTTGCACTGAATGTGTTAGCACAGAGGTGTCTAGACATGAATATGGATATGCATGTCTGTTACGTTGACTTCAAAAAAGCCTTCAGGAAGATACGAAAAACTAGTCAAAATTCTTGGAACAAAAAACATAGACAACAGAGATTTAAGAATAATAACAAATCTTTACTGGAATTAACGCGCACAAATAATAGTGGACAAAACCAAAGCCCAGAAATAGAAATATGGTGAGGAGTGGGACAGGGATGTGTTATGTCTCTCCTGCTCTTCAATGTATACAGTGAATCAATTTTTGAAGAGGGACTACTATCTGAGGAGGAAGGAATAATAATAAACGGAAAAGTAATAAACAATATAAGATTTGCGGATGACACAGTGATCATGGCAAGCTCCGCGGAAGAACTTCAAAGACTATTAAATAGAACCAGTACATTTTGTGAACAGTATGGATTAAAAATAAGCATAAAAAAGACTAAAAATATGGTAATAACAAAGCCAAACATACAATCAAACATAAATTTAATGGATCGACAAATAGAAAGAGTTCGAAAATACAAATACCTGGGCACCTGGATTACAGAAAATAATGAAAATAATGACCAAACAACAGAAATAAGAACTAGAATAGAAACAGCAAGAAATGCGTCTGTTCCAGAGACCTCACAATAGAACTAAGAGTGAGGACATTAAGGTGCTATGTGTTTTCAATACTATATTATGGACTGGAAAGCTAGACACTTAAACAAGAACACATAAACAAACTGCAGTCGTTCGAAATGTGGTGTTATAGAAGAATCCTCAGGATATCATGGACAGAAAGAAAAACAAACATGAGAATACTTCGAGAAATGGGTAAAGAATATGAAGTAATTAACACCATAAAAGCAAGAAAATTATAATGTTTAAGACATATAATGAGAGGACAGCGGTATGAGATGCTTAGACTAATTATGCAAGAAAAGATAAAAAGAAGAAGAAGCATTCGTAGAAGGAGAATTTCATGGTTAAGAAATTTAAGGGATTGGTTTAACTGTAGCTCAATAGAACTTTTCAGAGTGGCGGCAAATAAAGTAAGAATAGCAATGATGATATCCAACCTCCGATAGGAGATGGCACCCAAAGAAGAAGAATTTCTGCCTTATGAGCAGACATGAATGATAAACACTGAATGCTTAACACATGAATTTTTAATATCTCCATTGCGCCTACCAGATATATACCATAGATACCTTATAGAATATGTGTATGTCCTTTTGTACAGTGAAAAATACACATTTAAAGAAAATCCTAAGCGTGATGGTGTTTGTTCACTGTTTTATGTCGATTTAGCGCTTTCAAACTGCAGCCATGCCGCATTGAAAATTCAATTTTAATTTATGCGAAGAAAAAGGATTGTTATTAGACCATATCCATTAAAACCATTGTCCTGTTATTATATTTTTTAATGTTCAGCTATGAAACACAGAAACTTATTGGTCGATATTTCACTGCCATAAACGTTTTGTGTTGTTTGCTCCTAATTAATTTAAAGCCTCGGGCCTTTGTGCAATAGAGCTATAATAGAACGCAAATATTTCCGACGCAAATCCATGCAAGACTATTTGAAAATTAGCAAGAGAGGGCTTTATGATAATGCCAAAATATTTATTCCTTATAACGGTCCAAAAATGAATATACTATGCCTATTTGAATTTGGAATAATGTTCATTCATCATTCTGTCAAAAATAGCGAATGAAAAATAGAACCACTTAAGAGTACCTAATAATATCATATATTCTCATAATACATAGTATAGTAATACTTTTCCCATTAACTACGGTTAAAATTCAACAATTTTCATTCTCCATTCTGATGGCTTAGCCATCTCTTTGGTAAATGTTGTCTTATTTTAGTGTCCTTCGGAAAGGGAGGTGGAGACCACACACGCGCCTGCCTCAACTAGACTCTAATTTTGCTTACGTAACCGTATTTAATATTTTCGCACTTAGATAGTCTCGCAATTAATTAATTTTATATAATGCCTACCTTGCATAGGTGTAATGGATTCCTACTCTTATGCGTTTTATATGTATTCCTTAGGGTTATTTATTTCGCGTATGTCATTTACAAACACATGCAAAACATAACATACATCAGAAAAAAAGGACAACATTGGACTTAGTAAAACAAAGTAGACAAACAACATGTAGGACAGACTATACCATAGTATTATGTCCAGATTCAAAATCCAATCAACCGACTCCGGTGTAGCCGTTCGAAAGTCCGCGATGCTACCTGGATAAGAACGTAGAGGGCAGTCGCTCATAACATGGTGGACATTCTGGTTAACAGCACCGCAGTCGTAGTAGGGTGAATCGCGCTCACCCCATTTATACAATGAGTCAGCGCAGACGCCATGTCCCGTCCCAATCCTATTGAGTATAGACCAAGCTTTACGGGAAAGATCAAAGCCAGAAAGTTTTTCATTTGTCATCTCTCGTAGCAATAAGTGGAGTTCCGGTGGCGTCTTATGGGTTATGTCTTCCCGCCAGCTATTCCCTATCTGGAAGTGGTTCCGAGACAAATTATCTGCTGTACTTACTTTTACTTTTTCGAGTCCGGCTCTAATTCTATGTTAAGTGTTCCGCCCAATAGCGGGCTATGTCGATCGCTGCGTCGCCAGCCTCACAAGTCACAAGTCATCGGGGTTACATTTTTTTTAAGCACTTGGTGCACTGACCATGTCTTGTGGCTCTCCGCATTCGCATAAGTTGTTGTCTTCGCTTGATTGTCCCCATTTTATTATGTTACCTTCACGGGGGCCACACCGGTTTGCATTCTGTTTAAGGTTCTCCACGTCCTCCAGTTGAGCTCCCTGCTTGGTGTTTCCGATTTCAAGGGACAGTTTTTCGGCGGCTCGATTGGGACATGCCTCAGGAAACTTCGCCGGGACTTAAGTCTTCCTTCTATCGGGACCAAGTCGTGCATGGGATGGCGTTCGTTGATAGTTTGTTTGAATCTTTCGGTATAATATGCACTTTCACGTCGTTCCGCTGGTGTTGAAAAACCGGATGCCCTATATAGTGCGTTTAGCGGGGTAGGTTTCATGCATCCCGTTATGATCCTGCACGTTTCATTCAGGGCTATATCTACTTTTTGTGTGGGATGAACGGTTCCACACTGGACGTGCGTACTCTGCAGTTGCGAAACACAGAGCCTGTGCATCTGAAGAGGCTCCCCACTCACTTATGATGTTTATAAGTTAGTGCTCTATCTAGGGTGACACCGAGATATTTCAGTTTGTCCGTGTATTGTAGTAGATTTCCTTCCCATCTGACTTGTAATTTTCTATTTGCGTTTCTGTTGTTTAGATGGAAAGCGCTTACCTGAGCTTTCGATGGGTTAGGTTTCAGACCATTATCTCTGTGATATACGGACATTATCTTGAGTGGTTTTTCCAGTGTGCGTTCGATGCTCTTAAAGTCCCGGGATTCCACTGCCAAGGCCAGATCATCGGCATACAGGAAGTGTTTAGCGCCGTCCACAATTGGTTGGTCATTTGTGTAGATATTGAACAGTGTCGGCGCCAACACACTTTCCTGAGGCTGGCCGTTACGTTGGTTCCTCCACCTGCTGTTCCTCCCATGCAGGGTGACATAGAACCTTCTATTTTGTAGTATAGATTCCATGATCTTAGCGCATTTGTAGTCGTTTAAGGTGTTATGTATCTTGCCGATGAGCTTCCTGTGGTCTACTGTGTCGCAAGCAGCAGTGAGATCGACCAGAGCTATGCCCGTTATGTACCTTTTTTCAAAACCTTCCTCAATATGTTCTGTAATATTCAAGACTTGACCGTTGCACGATTTTACAGGCCTAAAACCCACCTGCTGTGGTATCAGCTTAAGATCCATAAGTTTTTGTATCCGGTGTAGAATGACCCTCCCGTATAGTTTGAAGAGGTGGCACAGCAGCGATATTGGCCGGTAGCTACTTGGTGATTCCGGGTCTTTACCTGGTTTGGGCAGTGCCACTACTTTGTCTTTGCGCCATGCTTTGGGGATATTATGTGTGGAAATACAATTATCCAATAGTGTCAACATCCACAATTTACTGACGTACCCAAAATGTTTAATCTGCCCCGTGCATATATTGTCTATTCCCGGTGACTTTCCATTCTTTAGGAGGTTAATGGCCTCGTTTAGTTCTTGGATCGTAATTGGTGCACCCAGGAAACTTGAAGCGTTTTGGGGGTTTGTTACTGACTTGGTTGATCTCACCTTTCTCTCCGGTTTACCATTTAGGACTAACTGATGTACAACTTGGTCGGCAGTTGCACCAGTATGGGTTCTTGGTTCTGTGGTGTCCCCGTTTACCTTTTTTATGGTGTTCCAGGCCATGTTGCTGCTGTGGGTCATGTCCATCCTCTCCAGTGTTTTCACCAATTTTTCCTATTCTGGCTTCTCCTAAGGCTTGAAGTAGTGTTTTCCCGCACTCGATTGTATCTTCGCCGAAAGGATCATTTTCGTATAGGCGGGTGCATCTTTCAATCATTGCCTTTGTGTTTTGAGACATTTCGGGGATGTATCGCTGACTGCAGCCTCTCGGGATGTGTCTCCTAGATATTGTCTTGACTAATTTGACAAATTTCTCATAGTTTTCCGGGATTGGTTCGATATCGTTTACTGCGCGATCCAGGTATTTAGCAAAATTGTCCCACTTGGCCTTTTTGAAGTTAAATCGTCTTTTAAATGGTATTATAGGTGCTGTTAAGACGCCATTTTTACAGATTCCTACTGGTCGGTGTTGTGTCTTTGGGATGGGGTCGAAAACCCTTTTAGTGCAGTTTTGTTGGAGGTCCTGGTATGCGAAACATATGTCCGGGTTATACTCCCTTTTCTATATCTTGCTATCAAAAGATGGGGGCAGTTTGGGGTCGTGTATTAGCGTGAGGTTGTTTTATTCTGTCCACTGTTCTACCTTTGCTTCGTTTGAGTCCGTAGTTTCATATACCCATTGTGTACGGTGGCTATTAAAATCCATTAAAATAAATTTATTTTTTTGGGACCAGAAATTGTGAGGGGGTGCAAACTCAAACTCAACACCAGGTGGGTTATATACGGATATTATGGTAACCTCGCCCAGTTCTACAGTGATCACCTCCGTGTCATAGATGTCTGTCGTGCCCACTGATGTCGCATTGATGTCTTGCCTAGCGAAGACTGCAGAATCAGAATCAGAATCATTTATTATTCAAATTTGACATAATATATACTTATAAGCTAGCCATTGTCTGTTTTCGCTGCGTGTTCTCGTCTCGCGTGTTTCATTGTCGCACTTCACTGCGCAACACACACACGTACTAAACACCGTACGGCTTATGGGCTGGTGTCGGCCCTTATAATGGCTTGCTAGTCAGCAGTAACATTGGCATACAATTATTTGGGTTGCCCCTTCAATTTATTTGCGTTAGCGTTTGCCCAAGGGCTGTATTGATCCGCTAGCAATGAAATTGCTTGGTGTCTCAAGCTTTGGTTATTGCAGGAAAAGTTTGTACAAAAAAAACCTGCATTATCATTACACGATACAAACGGCACAACATGTAACATAAAATATATACAATATATACATCTATGTACAATTGGGTGACATTGAATGCCAATTGAGGGAATATGTACATGTCTGTACATTGTACATATTTATACACACCTATGCTCAAGTTTGTGCTCTGAAGTTACATACAATATATAATCGTTCGCCCGGAACACGTGGATTTTGCGTGGAGGGGACAGCACGCGCGGTGTCGTATCTACGTTGGTAGTGATGCGGGTTTGTCTGTGTCATCTGTGTGAGTTGTCAGTATAAGTAGGCTCGTGGGAGGCCCCTCGGCCAATCAGATCTCGTTCATTGCTGATCGAGTCTAATTTCTTCGTTAAGCCGGTCAATATTGTTGAATTTAATAAAAATTCACGGCTTAATGTGAATAATATTTACGTATAGATTTTTCTGTCTTGTACGTTGCGTGTGTGTGTTTGGGTGTTCATGGTGGTCTAAGTTCTTGGTAAAATAGGTCCGTATGTCTGTATAGCGGTCCGTGTTTAGGTCTTAGTGGTGGATTATACCGTATGTTCGCGATACTTGCGGTCACTTCTGATTTCCTGATGCCATACTCGTAGAATTTACTAGAAATCCTATTAATATGGTAATCAATGAACTCAGTGTTGGACATATGATGCAATTCGGTTACCCGAACACGGTCCAATAATGTCAATGAAAAAGCAGCCCGCAGGTATCTGTTTTGTATTGTCTGTATGTGTCTCATGTGGGTTTTTGCAACTGAGCACCAAACTGGTGCCCCGTATAGTAGTGTCGGTCTTATTATTGACTTGTATATCGTGAGTTTGTTTGTAGGGCTTAAATATGATCGCGCTTTAATAAGCGGATTTAAGCTTTTGCGTACTATTATGTCTTTCGTCTTGATCGCCGCGACGTGCTTGGCAAAAAGGAGCCTGCGGTCAAAGACTATCCCTAGGTATTTGACTGGGTCTACAGGGCTGACAGCCGTGTTGCCTACAGTGATAGGCGTCATGTCTACATGGCGCTTGTGTGTCAGAATACCCAGTTCAGTCTTTGTCGCGTTTAGGGTGATCTTCCAATCCCTATAATAGGGAAGAAGCAGGTTGAGGTGAAGTTCAAGTTTTCTTTTTGCTACCTGTATGTCCGATGACTGTGAATATATCACAGTGTCATCAGCATACAGGGCGAAAGAGGTTGCGGGATGAGACGGGAAGTCAGCTATAAAATGACTGAATAATTGCGGTGATAAAACTGTTCCTTGAGGGACACCAGACGTGATGCGTCTTGGCGTTGATATATCGCTGTGGATACGAACCGAAAAGGAGCGATCCGCAAGGTACGACACAATGAGGGATGCTAAATGTAGTGGCATGCCGTAAGAAGCAAAAAGCTTGTAGATAAGCCCATTATGCCATACCTTATCGAATGCTTTCTCAATGTCGAGAAGTAACAATGCCGTCGCTTTGCTTTATTGTTAGACATTTGGCATTTGACGTTATTGATAATGAGCCCAACAGCGCTATCTTCAAGAGGCACGTCAAGTTATGTCCCAGAAGAAATAAAATTGTTGATTAATTGAACAAAACTAAAAGGCAACTTTGAAGTTATTGATAATGATCCCAACAACGCCATCTTCAAGAGGCACGTCAAGTTAAGCCACAGTAGAAATAAAATTATTGATTAATTGAGCACAATTAAAAGGCAACTTTGAAGTTACTGATAATGAGCCCAACAACGCCCTCTTCAAGAGGCATCGCAAGTTATGTCCCAGCATAAATAGAGTTATTGATTAATTGAACAAAATTAGCTTTGAAGGTATTGATAATGATTCCAACAGCGCCCTCTTCAAGAGGCACCGCAAATTATGCCACAGTAGAAATAAAATTATTGATTAATTGAACATAATTTAGAGGCAATATTGCTTGATATATTATGACATCTTTTCGCCAATAGTAAAAGATAGCCAATTCATGTGATTTTATTTAATCAATACAGGCTCTGAGAGAGTGTTGTAACGAACGTGAAGCCAAACCTTCGTTGACTCTGATCAAAATTTATCATAAGCGAAGCCTGATTTCCATGCTTAATTTTAGATTTATAGTTTTTAATTATTATCCATTATTCTCGTTGTTAAAGT
>MU188752.1:0-11064 GCA_016904865.1 Pissodes strobi
AATCGAGTACTATCTCCTTTTTTATGTAATAGGATGGTAGTGGCATTGTTCCACTTTGAGGGTATGTCTTAATTCTGTAGACATAAATTAAACAATGTCTGCATTTTCTCTATTAGTACCGGTCCTCCTATCCTTATTGCTTCAGTTACAACTCCATCTTCGCCTGGGGCTTTGTTGTTTTTAATTTTCTTGAGGGCGCGATATATTTCTTACTTAGTGATGTCTGGGATGTCTTCTGATCCCTGGTTTTGCACTTCTTGTTCGTATATTGCTCTTTGTAAAAATCTTCCACTATTTGTATTATTGTATGTCTATTTGATGTTACATTTTCATCATTGTCTTGGAGTTTAAATATTTCTTTTCTTCCAGTGGCTAGTTTGTTTCTTAGGACTTTCATGCTTTTATTTTCTTCAATGGTTTTTATCACATTGTCGTATTTGTATTTTCTTAAGTCTCGCCTCATTGATTTTTGTATTTCTTTATTAATATGTTTTAGTCTATGCCCGTCTGTATTTGGTGCTCTTTTAAGGTCTCTTCTTTGTTTTATTTTATTTTGTGTTTCCCTACTAATTTTTTCTTCTTTGGCAGTTTTAGAACAGTATTGTCTTTGAGCGTTTTCTAATGATTTGATTATTTTCATGTTTGTGTTGTTTATGCTATCTGCTTCTGTTATTTCATTTAAAGCTTTCTCAATCTGGTCTCTGTATTTATCTATTTCTTCTGGTTCTTTCCACTTTGTTATAATTTTCTTTTTAAACATTTTGTTTCTTTCTTTTGTCAGGTTTATTTTAAGGGTGGCTTCTTATCATTCGATGGTCGCTGCCTGTTGAGAAACGATTCAAAACTGTAACATCTTCGAAAATACCTTTCTTATATGTAATGAAGTAATCGATCTCATTTCGTGTCCTGCCGTCGCGTCGGGGCTTTTCCAAGTACATCTTCTGTATTGTTTTTTGCCGTAAAAGCTATTCATAAATAATATTAATTACTCTAAAAATTATAATAACGTCATGTGTGCATATTGTATTTTCATATATATTTTTGGTTGGTTTTGGAAGTGATGTCTAACCAGTCGCCGCTTTCGCTTTCCGGTTTTCTCGCCGTCATCTTTACCATTACCTCTTTCCTCTAATTTTTTAAATAATTGTATGCCATCTAAAACAATTTACTTTTGAAACACAATACTAATGATTAAGAATCAATTAATGTATTGAACGATTAACGAACATTTGCACGTAGTACTTCATGAGGTTTGCCTCCCACATGCCTTTTTTGTATCGGACATGAATGGTGTAAAGTCCTTTTTGTCATGGTTGTATTGTTACTAATCATGTTACAGACAAACAATTTTTTTCAGTTTGAGTTTGAGCTTTGAGTCGTCATTTTAAGCATGATTCCTGTTCTTGCGAAGGACGACTAAATATTTCCAAAACGTTGACGACTCGACTTGACTCGATATGTTGATGACTTCTTTATGCCTATTCCAGTCTGGAACTGAATATGTAAGTACCTATTATCAAATATTTCAAAGCGAGCAAATATTCCATGACCCATATACCGCTTACAATACATTCAGAATGAGGCAAAGTAGTTCATAACGTTGGCTTTGCATTATGCAGCCTGGATCGTCTTTTTTGGATAACTTAATCTTGCTATATTTTCTCATATGCTCACTGATGCGGTCGATAAGCGGCGTTGGATAATATATTGTGAAATATTGGCTGACTACTTCCACTGTTCTTTTTTTTTTTAATTAATGTATATTTCGCATCAAGGGTTCTTTATTGCATGGTAAGGAAATATTTGGTTACTGGCTATCATTTAAAAAACAACGATGGCAACATGGCTGTTAAATACTATAATTAGTAGGCCTGTAAGTCGGTAATTTGAAAATAGTCCTTTTAGTTATGTACCTTCCATGGCACAAAGCAGTTCGAGGGATATCCAAGATGAGTGAAAAGTAAATTGAACAGTATGAAAGAGGGTGTTCGACATGCTTTAAATCACCATTTCAATGTTTGAATTCTGAATAAAAGCTTGCCGACATTTAAGTTATTTGTTTAGGATCAGAGTTTTATTCCACAAAACCGAAAGAGAATTGATGATGCTAACATGGTCATAGTTTAAAAAAAATTAAATGTTCGGTGACATGGTTAGCAAAACGTGCGTCGAGTGCAAAAGTTTTGTTTCGGTATTGTGGATAAAACTCAGTTGTAGTACTATTTGCCGAAGGTTCTAAATCCCAGCTTAGGTCAGTGCTATTAAAAATAATTAAAAACTAAGGCGGTTGCGTCAAACAAGGGGAAAAGTTCATATAAGGCTGTTCAAAATTTGATGTTGTTTGCGTATTACGTTACTCGGAGAGTATTTTCATGGAACTCTCTATGCGTTTACACGGCTTGAGATGTCCCAAGCATTTTTGAAAAAATTCAATTAGATTATTCTCTATTTTGAACTGATATATTATATATTTTTAAATTTATTTCACTAAACGCTCTAATACATCTGACATTAAATTAAATTAATAATAAAAATGCACGTAACTGAAAGCATAAAAAAATATAAATTTTCTGGTATTTTGATTAAGAGAAAATCTATAAAATTACATATCCAGAAAAATACTAAAAATAAATGTAAGACAGAAAACAGGGTTGAGTGCATTTAGATCAGCTGATTTTTTCAATTTAAATCATGACAGGAATCAAATAATTATAATCGAGATAATTAAGGGAAATAAAACTCTAAGGTTTAAATCTATAAATACCTTATGGGTTAGTTTCGACAGTGGGTTAATTTGGGTTAGATGCAATAAATAAGTTTCATCTGGAGAAGTTGCAAAAAAATCTGAATTTCCTCCCTCGTAGACACTAGCCTTCTTAGAGATATATCCTTCTAAAGATCGTTTTAAAAATGCGATTAATTTCGCAGACTTGTTACGCCCATGTTTTTGTGCCCAATTATTGTAGACTTTAACATGGACTAGATTGGCTACAGCGTTGATGGCTTCATATTTTGATATTTCTTGTTATGAAAGTAATACAGTCAAAGACATATAAAAAACTAGACAGAGCAAGTCTTGCATAAATTACCAAATGCTTACATGACATTAGGAATATTAATGTGAAGAGAGGATAAAGAAAAGAATAAAAATGATGAAGATGGCGACCGAAGCGCGTCATACACTTCATTCATGTACGGCCACGACGACGCATGTTTCTCCCGGGGCGGCGCCGCGCTGTAGGCGTAGCCTTTTAGGGGAAACCTGTTTAAAGTAAGGTATGATTGAAATAAGACTGCTGTCATGCAGAAAATAATAAGCTATTACAAAAATTAATTTATTAATATTGAAAACACATTTTAAGTTACAGTTGGGGAAATAAAGCAATTTACGTTTAATTGATAATTAATTGAAGGATTGATTACAGGGTGTCAAAGTCAAAGTCAAGGTCAAAGTCAAAGTCAAAGTCAAAGTCAAGTATGCTTTATTGCCACAGAAAAATTCAAATACATTTTATGGACAAAGCGAATTAAAATAAATAAACTAACCATAGTAGAGCAAATACAAAACAAAACAAAACTTAATATATACAATAATATATACGAGGAAAATAGAACAACAAGCAATTTTCAAGTTGAAATTGGTCACGATTTATCAAAAAAACTATATTACAGCACATCATAAGCAGTTGAACTAGATCCACAGGAAGTACACAAAACATAGGGTAAAGAAACTCAGTGTTATCAAAATATGAAACATACATTATAGCGAAGCGTGCTGTTGGGAAAAATAAGGAAGGTCATGTCGGTGAACTTGACTCGGACAATGTGCATAGGCTGCAGAGTTAAAATACCGAGTAAAAGTAAAATTGATAGTTTGGTATTTAATTTTGTGTAATTCCTGTATATCCGAAAAATCACTCATTCGTCAAAAATATAATCCCATACCTATTATAAAATATATATAATATAAAAATTCTTCACCGCCGTACATGATGCCCAAGAGAAAATTTAATAACGATTAACGATTAGTTGAAATTAATGGAGAAAAAAATAAAATCTAATCCACGCAAAACTCATTTATATAATAATAAGGTCTTTCTAGTAGGTAACCTTTCGTTTTTTCACGAAATTTAGCAAATGTAGGGATGGATTTAAGATGTAGCGGGAGTGTATTGTATAACTTCTTGGAATTATAAAGAATAGAATTTTTTGTTAATTCAGAGGAGGGAAAAGGAAGGTAGATGTCCTGACTCGAATTTCTTGTTGGGTACTCATGTTGTGGCCTTTCGGGAAGTATGGTTCGATATTTGAGTATTAAACAAGTTGTTTCTAAAATAAACAAAGCAGGAAGCGTAAGAATTTTATATTTTTTAAAGTAGTATTCGCAATGAGCTCTGCCATTAAGACCAAATAAATAACGAATTGCTCTCTTTTGAAGTTTGGAAATGGTACGAAATTGCTCGGTGTTACAGCAGCCCCAAAAGGGAAGGCCGTAGCGAAGATGAGATTCAAACAAAGAGAAGTAAGTGAGCCTGGCAGTAGACAGATTTAGTTCCTTCGAAACCGATCGAATTGCGAAGCAGGCAGAAGAAAGTTTTTTTGTTAAAGGATCAATATGTCACAAACACCACTTAAGGTTGGCACTAATATTCAAACCTAGGCATTTAGCCGATTCAACGTATTTAATATTGCTGTTGTGAAGTAGCAAAGGTTGTTGTAAGGTTGTTTTATAAGATAAAGCTACCGTTTTATCAACGTTGAAACACAGCCGATTTGAGTCAGTTTTGATTGTGACGAGATTGCTGGAGATATTAGAGTGTAGGGAGAAAGTATTAGAATCACTCCAAGTTATGCTTGTGTCGTCAGCAAAGAGAGAAATTTTACCATTGATTTTTAGGTATGTAATGTCATTAATATATATTAGAAAAAGGACAGGCTGGGAGCCTGTCGCTAGGTCGCTAGCCGCTGTACCGATTTGCTTGAGAATAATACGAATTGTATAAGGAAACGAAGGAAAAAAACAAATTTCATTGATTACGAAATAAAATTAATTTGGTTTTCATACTTCGTATTCTGTTTTGCCGTAATGCCTGGGTTCGTTGAGTTACCTCATGATGAATTCGTATCTTGAAGTATTGTCTCAAGACGAGTTTTATTAATTCGTGGCAATGGCCATCGATGCAGGATTCTTCATAGAAGTGATCGCCCAGATGTCATATTTGACATCTTTTTATGGTATTTATTATTAGTATATGGCACACATGTTTTATATTTGTGTTAAAAACATTTGTTTTATGAAAAAATCTAAATTATTTTTCAGGTCCAGTTAACAATAGCGCTATCAAAAATAACAAGTTTTCTAAAAAAATATCAAGGAATTAGGTATTCTATATTAGTTGTCTAATGGAAAAAATGCGGAAAGTTTTTTCGTTGTGTTTTTTTTAAAACCTGAAACATATTTGTATCGAACATACGGGATCTCTCGTTCCTTTGGTGTTCAAATATTTGAACCTTTCAACTTGGTCCTCCGCTCGTTTCAAGGGCGCAACCAACAAAAACTAACCCAAAATATGGGCAAAAATATCCTCCTGAATTATTTTCCATAATAATTGGCAATACACAAACAAACAAAACGAAACGAAGCGAAATCACAGAATAGAAAATGTTTGACAAACGGACGGTGGAATGTCAGTCACTTCATCCCGCCACTCAGCAAGAGCGAAGATCAGCGGTATACCTACGCGAATACGACCAATAGAAAATGACCACGCTCGATTTTTTGATACGCGTCGAAAAATAGTTCCAGATTGAAGTATTAATATTGTGAAAGAAATTAATATTCCGCATTTTTTTTCGCAAGTCAACTTGAAATAGGTTCCTCTTATTATATTAAATAATTCTGTTAAGTGATTTTGATAGCATTATTGTTAAGGATCACCCATTTTTCTACTGCATGACAACTAAATTTGAAGCGATAATTAAATTTCTATAAGGTTTTGCAACTAATAATTTTGACAAAGAAACATCGGATT
Source organism: Pissodes strobi (assembly GCA_016904865.1). Classification (NCBI taxonomy): domain Eukaryota; kingdom Metazoa; phylum Arthropoda; class Insecta; order Coleoptera; family Curculionidae; genus Pissodes; species Pissodes strobi. The sequence goes on from MU188752.1 coordinate 6,033, forward strand.
CTATTAACTTACGACACTTTAAACATGTAATAGCAAACGAGAAATAGTTAATATTGGTACTTACTTTACAGTTTATTTACTTACGCTTGGAATATAATATTTGGGTTTAAATAGTCTATTTTACTAACAATTCTTCAAAGTAGAATTAAGAGAGAATCGTCCAATTTCCAAATAACACTTAATTAAATCCACAAAAACTGATATTGCAAAAACGAATGAATGAATATTCTGTTTTGATGAAAATGGCAGCCAGTTCCTTCTAGATAGGTGCCGGTTATGCGACGTTGTCGGCGTGCGCGGCATGAGGGAGTGAACAATGTGAAGTGGTGGAGTAGTGATTTGAGGCCCAGTTTACATAAAGTTTCTAGCGGAAAATAGGTATAACACTTCGTATTTTTTTGTCTCCATTTTGATTCAAGTTAAATGTTTATATGCTAGTGTTATAATCTACAAGGTATAATTTTAAAGCGAAAAATTTATATTTTGACATGCTCTATTTTCTAATAAATGTAATTTTTCCCTCTTGTTATTAAAAACAAGCTCTAAAGACGGGACAAACTTCACTTTTTTGACAACTTTATTGACACCACAAGTAATTATTACTTTGACATCGTGAAAATTATTTGCCTACTATTCGTTTTATTCAATTATTTTGACACTGACACCAGCAAAAAAGTCGATACGCAGGATCAACAGAAATGATATAAGTATACAATTTCGTAAAAATCTTACAAAATGTTAAATTTCATGATGATTCGATCATTACGTACAATACGTACATTACTTGCAAAATTATTTTGTGCACCACTGGCGAAAATCACATTTACGCCCGTAGCTGATGACCCAAATTAACCCAAACACCCTTTAGCCGCGGGCGTAAATGTAACATTTTACGCTCTTGATACAAATTCTAGGGAGTAAAAGTAAATTTGTAATCCCTAGGGATTAAATGGGGAACTTTAGTATCTCTTTGGGAGGGGGGGGGGGGGAGTGAAGCTACCATACATCATATCATTGACATATTTATATATTTTTCAACTAGTTTGGGTAAGGTTTTTTATAAATTAACGTCAATAGTTTTTATGAAGTTAAAGGTTTTTATAAATGGATAATCGAAAGAAGTTTCCAATCAAAAAGAATTAGGGGAAATAAGAAAAACATTTTTTATTGAAGGGAGAGGAGGGACTAGAACTGTCAAACAGGGCAGCAACAGAGGCTGATGTTTCTGGCGCCAAACTCACGCAGCACCACTGAGGCTGTTGCTCCACAGTTGAGTGTTTGTAAGGCACTAAAATCTAATTTTTCCTACCTGCGCGGGCAGGAAGAGCAAAGCAGGTAACTGCACGAACGCGGAATGAATTTGAGAGGGTAGAAAAATGTTCTTTCTTTATTTGACATTATGTTGTTTACGCAACATTAACGGAGAAAAAGATATATTAAATTTTAATGTTTAAAAACGTTTTCCTTAAGGGAGAGTGACAACTAGCAATATTTCCGGCGATTGTTTTATATAATGGAGTCGACCATCCAAGTTCTGACTAAGGAGTAGCTGAAATACGATGCTTTAAATGCACAAATTGCTGTTTAACTGTTGTGAAATATGTAATTGTATTTGGGTTTTAAATATGGTTCAATCATACTACGAACATACAGGGTGTTATCACCAAACTATACGGTGAAAAACAATAAGTTAATACACATGATGGGGCGTTCCCCAACAGGTATAATTGCAGTAACTAAATTTGTGTAATTAACAATTTTGTTTAACATGAGCTTTATATACATTTTATTTATCAATTGTATGAATAGTGAAGCTACAACCATTTGCATTTCTCAAATGAATAGCGGACGTCAACTTTTTTTTTTGGCAGTGGCACACACACTAAAGGGAGATCCTATGGCGCTCATAGGATCTCCCTTTAGTGTGTGTGCGAAGATGTCGATTGACACGGTTCTTGAATAGTTGTAGGTTGTAATTAGTGGGAAACAGATGTCCTGGAAGTGAGTTCCACAGTGATGCAGTGCGCCACACAAAGGAGTTCTTGTAAAGCGATGTTCTAGGTGTTTCTAGTTGTACGACGCCAGGGGCGGGATGATGCGGGCCAAATCCTGGAAACATCTGCCGTGAAAGTATCTGTAAAACAGAGACATCTCGGCCACATGTCTGCGGTGTTCCAGACTATCCAGATTCCGGGTCAACTCCGGGTCGCCGACGAGACGCACAGCTCTCTTCTGAATGGATTCTAGCACCTTTAGGGTATGCTTTGGTGCGGCACCCCAGATATGTGAGCCATATTCTAAGCACGGTCTTATTTGCGCTTTGTACAGCAAGAGCGACTGCTGCGGCGTATAGAGTTTTTTGTTGCGAAATAGCGCACCAGGCTTCTGGGAGGCTGATTGTGCGATGTTAGCAACATGGTCATGCCATGACATATTGCTGTTGACCGAGACACCCAGCAGTTCGATTGACGAGGATGAAGGAATGGTCGATCCTGCCATAATGATGTCAGGGCCCGCTGTATTTGCCCTCTTGGTAAACGTTGTTTGTTTGGGTCTTTGCTGCGTTGAACTGGACCAAATTTCGGTCGCCCCAAGTTTGAACTTTCTCCAGGTCTTGATTAATAGCTGTAATCTGCTCCTGTCTGCGGTGATGAGTCTCAGTTGCTGGTAAGGGTTTTTCAGATCTAAAGTGATGGGAGACAAGGGTACTGTCATCTGCAAAACTGTAAACAGGATTATTCGTTTCGATCAGCAGGTCATTAATATAGATGAGGAACAGAGTTGGTGAAAGTATTGCGCCCTGAGGCACGCCCGCGTTGATGGTGAATGTGTCAGAGATGTGTTCATCGACTGCAACGTGTAGGGATCGGTTCTTAAGGAAACTGGCCAACCAGCTGCAGAGAGAGGCTGGTAGGAAGGACGGCAGTTTGTTGAGCAGTCCGTCATGCCAAACTCTGTCGAATGCCTTTGAAATATCCAACGCAATCGCTCGAGACTCTCCGTAGTTTTCAATTGCCCTACTCCATATATGAGTGACATAGGCCAATATATCTCCTGTCGATCTCTCTTTGCGAAAGCCGTATTGATTATCGCTGATTATTCTGTTGTTCTGGAGGTACTTGAGTAGTTGCTGGTTGACTACACGTTCCATGACTTTGGAGATCATTGGAAGCAAGGCAATTGGGCGATAGTTTGAGGGCGTGGTTTTCTTGCCTTTTTTTGGAACAGGTTGCACTCGAGCGACTTTCCAAGAGGATGGGTAAATCCCTTTTCCGTAAGATAGAGAAAAAAGCCTGGAAAAAACGAGTGTTAGTTCGTTGGCGCAGTTCTTTAGCACGATGGCAGGTATTCCGTCCGGTCCTGATGCCCTTTGCGTATCTACTTCTTTAAGGATTTTGCGAATATCATGGTGATGAAACTTGACTTCTGCCATGGTAGTGTTGATGTTCGATATGGTGGGGAGAGTCTTGCCTTGGGGAACGTCTAAGGTAGAGTGCGATGAAAACATTTTAGCGAGCATGTTTGCTTTTTCCTTGGCTGTAGTCGCCGTGATGCCACGTTCGTCCGTCAAAGGTGGGAGAGACGTTTTTGTAAAGTTGATACTTACTGCCTTTGCTACCGACCTGAAATTCCTGGAACCACTGGGACATTGCAAAAGTTTATTCCTGATCCTTTGATTGTGTTTGTCCTTAGTTTCGTCGATCACACGTTTGCATTCGTTTCTCGCTTCGACAAAATAATGGCGATTTTCAGCGGTCTGATTTTGCTGCCAGTACTTGTAGGCTTGCTGTTTCCTACCTACAGCTCTTTCGCATCTTCTGCGAATTGTAATGCCAGATTTTGCGAGGCAATGATGGGTTCTTCTGTATGAGTGGCAATTCACACACCGTTGTAATGTTTGTGGTCGCAAGTACCTAATGGCGGACCAACTGTAATTTTGTACTGGTCAGGATTGGTGGTTAGAAAGAGATCCAGGAGGGCGGCGAATTCGCCCCTCTCTGAGATTCGAGTTGGTTCGTCTACAAGTTGAGTAAGCCCGCAGCTGATGGCAAATGCTTCAGCCTCTCTACCTTCGTTGTCGGTCTTGTTGTGATGTTTGAGCCAGTTTGTGTTGTGGGCATTGAAGTCTCCCAGAACGAATATTTCTGAACTGAGGTGATCGACCTGTATTGAGTCAAAAGTGGTAGCTAGTGTTGAGAAAAAGCTTTGGTAGGCTCTATCGCTCGGAGGGCGATAGAGACAACATATAAACTTGGTTGATCCCTTGGCGGTGAACTTGAGCCACATGACGTCAAGGTTGTTCGATTCGAGTGTTTCCTCGCGGTGACATGAAAGGTCGCTTCGTACAAAAAGGCATATTCCGAACTTATGTCTAAATCGGGTATGTAAGTCGTAACCAGGATAGGGGTAGTTCACTGTTGTTGTTGTAAAACATACTTGTGTTTCTGTAAGGGCTAGTATGTGTGGTCTATTTGCTTGTAGATGTTGGTGTACCGAATTTATGTTTGTATTTAGGCCTCTTATGTTGCAGAAATCTATTCTAAATTGGTTCGGTATCTTTGCTATCTATGAAATGCGGAATGAAGGGCTCCCAGGGCCACCCAGCGCCCGGAGATCTGAATGGCCGGGGAGTTTACTTCCGGAATATTTTGATCCTGGAAGCACCATCATGTCCATATATTTCTACTGTGGAACCCGGGAACACCAGCGCGGAAGCGGAACGTGATTTGGGAAAACCACTTAGCGCTTCCCAGTTCTGGTGGGATGGTCTTTCACCGGACGATGCGAGTAGGCGTATGCATCTACCACCTAGGGCCGCTTCCACTGGAAGCATCAGCCTCAGACTCATTCCTCTGGTGGTCCCTAGTCTGACAGGGGTAAAAATAGGGTTTGTTGGATCACTCCCCAGTGATCAGCTCCAGACTTTGTACTCTGGTGTTCTCCAGCCTGGAGGAGGACGATGGGATTTGATGGGCTACATCCCGTGGCAACTCGGAATGGCGGGGGCGTCACTCCCCGTAATCAAACTGCT
>MU188752.1:11074-36741 GCA_016904865.1 Pissodes strobi
TGGCAACTCGGAATGGCGGGGGCGTCACTCCCCGTAATCAAACTGCTCTCACCAGTTTGACGTTCCTGCCAGTTTGACGTTCCTAACTGCTTTAATTCGGTACGGTTACGACTGTGGTATTTGGTTTATCTAGTTTTTGCCCGAAGTCTGAAGAGGGACAAACAGAACCTGTTGGTGTACTAGGTTGTGCAGAATTTTCCGAAACTTTATAAATACGGGTAGCTTGACTTGCAATTTTCCTTTTATTTTGAAACGGCTCATGCAAATATCCTTCCACAGCTTTGGTAGATATAAATAATTTTAAGAATCTTTCTGTGCTTAATAATCACGAGCGCAACTGGAGAAAGATCATTCACTATTTTGAAGAAAACGAAAAATAATCAAAGAAATTCCCTAGCAAGAAAATTGTAATGCGCTTGCTATTTATGTATTAACAGTGATCTTTTGGAATGGTTAAAATTTTGATTCAATAATTGAAGAATTTACCAGACGCAAATCAAGAAAAGTAAATATATAAGGTTTTTTCATTGCTTACCTACTTTATGGATAGCTAGTTTTCTCCATTTTGTGTTTTATTTTTATGACTGCTCTTAGTTTATGCTAATTTATTTCTATTTCTGTTAATTTTGTTTAAATGTTTTCGTTTAACTTTTAAGTTTTTGTTGGTTGCATATTATATTTTAAATATAACACTATATTATGTGGTTTCATGCGTATATTATTATATTAAACTTAAACGTTAATTAAAAATATTTAAAATTGCCTTAATTACCAGTTTTTATTTTTAAATGGGCCTTGATAGGTCGAATTTCCGAAGTAATAAAATTACACTTAAATGCGCGCGAAACTAAAAAATATTCGTATGAAGGATAGGGGCGGCAGAGATTGTTAGCCCCGGGTGATCTTTTGGGTTAATCCGCCACTGTTTAAGAAATCAATTTTCAACTACCAGGGAGTCCCACTGAGCCCACAGAGTTTTAAAAGTATACCCCTTCATTGAAATATCTCTCCAACTTGGTCTTGGTTGATGTTCTTCTTTAGGTTTTTGCAGTGATGATATTTCACTATCCTCAAGCTCATCCTTTCTAAGTTGCTCTGTTTACCACTGCTGATCAACCTGAAACTTGATTTGTTGTTCTTTGATAATGTTTACAATTATCCTTGCATAGTCTTCTGGATAAAGCATCTGCATTATTATGCATCTCCCTGCCCTGGGCTTAGCCTTAAAGTTATATTGCTGTAACTATTCAAGCCACTTCCTACTTATCCCTCAGGGTGTTTCATATCCAAAAGCCATTTAAGTGCTGCATGATCAGTCCTTATTAGAAGTTCTTGTTCATAGAGATATTGATGGAAATGCTCAACAGCCCGTACTATTGCCAAAGGCTTCTTTCGCGTTATGTTTAGGTTTCGTAAGTGTTCGACTGTAGTATTCGATAACTCGTTTTCCCCCCGCTTCTATTTGCGATGAAACAGCTCCGATGCCGGTGTTGCTTGCATCCGTGTCCAACACAAACTTCCCCTTTTGCTACGATAACTGATATAAACCACTCTCGGTAAGGAAGTATTTTCCTTATCCTCGTCAATGCTTACTTGCCAGTAGCCGCTCTTTAAATCGAGTGTTGAAAACCAACGAGAACCTGCTAGTGTCATCAACGAGTAACCAATTCTGGGAAGTGGATAGCTGTCCTTCTTGGTGACATCGTTGAGCCTTCTATAGTCCACGCAGAATCTGGTAGTCCCAACCTTCTTGGTGACTAACACAACAGGAGATGACCATGGGCTTGATGATGGCTCAATTATATCCTCAAGCATTTTGTCCACTAATGTAATAACCTCTTGCTGCTTCGTCACTGGTAACCTCCGAGGATGCTGCCGTATGGGGTGAGCACTTCCTGTGTCAATTCTACCATAAAATAGAAGGTTTAAAGCTATTTGAATGTTCACAAAAATATGCTAATATTACCTCTTCCTTGTCTTTCTTTGTCTTCATACACTATTCGTTAAATGCTTTATATTCTTTTTCATACCTGCAACGTGACTTATCCAATAATAGTTCTAAATTAGTTTTGCTTGCTGCGTCTAGTATTTCAAACAAACACTTTCTTAATAATTAAGTCTAAAGAACGATGCTTTGATGTATATTAGCTATCAACAAGATAACAAATAACACAAATTTAATGGTATAACAGGCAGGTATTTCAATGGATAGTGATAAATTAGCAAATGTGAAAATCCATAATAGTTTGGGCTTGTTATCTGATAAATCACTTTCTAGACAATGTAAAGCATTCAAAAAAGCGAAAAATGTCCATAAAGAAAAGGTAATTTCCACACTAATATGCAAAAAAGTTTCTGCACTACTAGTGCGGAAAAAAATTAATCAATTTTTCACACTAAATGCGTGTAAAAAGTAAGAATTTCTGCAAATTTGTAGGGAAAATCTTTCAACGGAATAATGTTCGATTAAAGGACCCAACATATTTGCAGGGGGGCAATTTGCAGGAACCAATCTGCAGGTAACCTCTCCAGATTGTTTTATGTGTACGCAAATCGTCTCATTTTATTTGCCGAAACATTACACAATCTACAAGGTCCCTGGTCCCTGCAAATCGGATCCACAAGATTGGATCCTATGTAGAGGCTTCTAGATGTAAAAAATTTAAATTATTTTTGTAATTCCTAAGAATAAATTATTTCCTAATCCTTAATCCTCTCTAGAACTAACAGTTTTGCTTAGATAACATCTATAAAATTTTACAGATTGGTGGTATTTCCGCATGTCATGAAATTTCAGTGAGTCACGCAATCTAATTAGCAACATATTCTCTCGGGGTTTTATGTCTAATCTGGTTAATAAGTGTATTAATCATATATGAATAAAGATCATCAGGGTGTGAGAATAGAGTTAAACAATATGTATTAAATTAGGTTAATCGTAATTTAATAAATTTCCCTATACACAATAGTAAAATGACGATTAGTACATTAAATTGCGGAATCAATTCTAGTCTCTTTGATTCAAATTTATTTATAAATTTCATTTTGCCGTCGACCAACATAGCGGTAAGATTTCTAAATAAAACATACATGTAATAAACAAACAGGTTAATTGACTCAATTAATAACGTATTCGTGAAACATTTTAGTGGATTTAAAAAGTAATAACTTTTGCACACAATTTCAAAATATCAAAAACTATTTACAAATTTGCTACAGACCTCATAAAGAAATGCAGATCGAAATCCTAAAAATAATAAATAATAATAAATAAACATAGCTTTTGTAACGTAGGTAGCCAACGACTTTTTCCAGGAATATATGTTTTCATTCCGAATGCCGCATTATTCATAAGTGTCTTCCAATTATTGTAATTTGTTAGTGGTTTAGATAAAGTTTAGTATTTTAAGATCAATAATTATGCGTTCAGTCGTGTGTATTTAATGGATTATATATTGAGTTTTTTAATTGCAGTGACGCACACACTAAAGGGAGATCCTATGGCAGTATGGCACTCGAAAATGTCGATTGGCATGGTTCTTGAATAGTTGTAGGTTGTAATTAGGGGGGGAAACAAATATCCTGGGAGTGAGTTCCACAGTTATGCAGTGCGCCAGATAAAGCAGACCTTGTAGAGCGGTGTACTAGGTATTTCCAGTTATACGACGAAAGGGTGCGCTCTTGCCACCTGTAGTGACTGTCTTACAGGCGTTGCTGGAGGTGGTATGAGGCGGGCCAAATCCTGGGAACATATGCCGCGAAAATATCTGTAAAACGGGGAGATCTCGGCCACATGTCTGTGGTGTTTCAGACTATCCCGATCCTGGGTCAACTCCTAGTCGCCGAAAAGACGCATATCTCTGTTCTGAATGGAATCCAGCAGCTCTAGGGCGTGTTTAGGTACGGCATCCTAGATGTGTGAGGATTATTCTAAGTATAGAGCAAAGCCGCTGCAGTGTATAGAGTTTTTTGTTTCGAAATAGCGCACCAAGCTTCTGCAAGGCTGACTTTGCGATGTTAGCGACGTGGTCATGCCAGGACATATTGTTGTTGACCGAGACACCTAGTAGCCCGATTGACGAGGATGAAGGAATGTTCGATACTGCCATAACGGTGTCAGAGTCGGTCGTATTGGCTTTCTGGGAAAATGTGGCTGCTTGGGTTTTTGCTGCATTTAACTGGGTAAAATTCCTGTCGCCTCAAGTTTGAACTTTCCACAGATCTTGATTAATTGTTACCCCGACAATAACAGAATAATTAGCGATAATCAATACGGCTTTTGCAAAGAGGGATCGACAGGAGATATATTGGCATAGGTCACACATATATGGAGTAGGGCAATAATTGAGAACTAGGAGAGTCTCGAGCAATTGCGTTGGATATTTCGAAGGCATTCGACAGAGTTTGGCATTACGGACTGCTCAACAAACTGCCGTCCTTCGAACTGCCAGCCTCTCTCTGCAGCTGGCTTGCCAGTTTGCTTAAGAACCGATCTCTGCACGTTGCAGTTGATGGACACATCTCAGACACATTCACCATTAACACGGGCGTGCCTCAGGGTGCGATACTTTCACCAACTTTGTTCTTCATCTGTATTAATGACCTGCTGACCGTAACGAATAATCCTGTTTACAGTTTTGCGGATGCCAGTACCCTTGTCTTCCACTTTAGATCAGAAGGACCTTTACCAGCGACTGAGACTTATCACCGCAGACAGGAGCAGATTACAGCAATCAATCAAGACCTGAAGAAAGTTCAAACTTGGGGCGATAGAAATTTGGTCCAGTTCTAATCCCGCAAATTCCAGAGCTTCCATGATCTTATTATGCTGAACCTTATCGAATGCTTTCTGATCTGATGGATGAAACATGCAAAAATATCATGATTAACATCTCGAGCTCGAACTAGTCTGTTCTTCGCAAATCCTATATATTCTTTGATGGATTAATTTCAAGAGAAGTTTAAGAGAGTGACTCATGAGACTAATCGTACGAAAGTCTTCACAGCTCTTTGCGCTTGATTTTTTTGGTAGCGGTTTGAATGTACTTTTGAGCCCCATGTATGTATGATTCCAGTGGAGTATATTTCATCAAATATATCTCTAAGCCATGCAATACGTTTTTCTGATTGAGCTCAAAGATTTTTTTTTCCCAATTAATTAAAAAAATAAACCTAGCCCCGGAGAGTCGCGTTACAAAACCCGGCCCATGTCGTGGGGTCGTTTGAGCGCCACCCGTTCTAGCCAGCTAAACGGAAAAAGCTCTGCTGGTGTTGTACAGGGTGGCTAGGTCAGCTCATAAAATTAACCGGTACTTAGTAATTAATTTCAAAGTATCAAGAAATAATAATAAAGAATAATGGTGGCACTATAATCGACTAACTTAATTTATCAAGAAAACACACTCTAAAAATTTAAGGAACAATATATTTGCTACTAAGTTAGTTTTTTTTTTGTTGAAACACAGCAACAATCTATCTGGAGAAAGAGGTTAAATTAAGACAAGAGAATGTTAAATGGCTGTTAAAATCATTGTTAAAATAAACAGAGTACAATATGAAGATTGTACAGAGACCAATTCGGTTAGAAATACTTGGTTCTGTATGCCTTACCACTAAATGCACGAAATACTACCTATCGAAGTGATCACTTGACGGTACCTAACATAATTACAACTAGGTAAGCGTGCGCTACAGCTGAACTAATTTCGCGTGCCGCAATGATAATATGCCGCAATGAGTGGACACAATAATTAGATAAAAAAAACTTAAGTTAATAAAAGCATCAGATTAGATTAAAACTATGGAAAGCTTGATCCATATGATAAAGAGATAAAATTCCGAGCAGCTATATCACTCGACTAATAAATGAAAAGTAGGAAATTATCCAGCTAGCGCTTGACTTTTATTAAAATGGATAAACAACTCAAAGCAATCAGATTAACTGGTCCGATAACCCAGTGAGTAACGGTAAATTAAATTAATTGAAATCAATGAGCGACCTCAGAACTCGTCGTTCAACGTTTGACTTGTATGAATAAAAGAAAACGAAGCGTGATTATAGTAAATGGTAAACAGAAGGAAGAAAACTTATAGTACGATACCCGGATCCCGTCGTCGAACTCTGGTGGAGATGCCGGCACGTAGAGATACCCAGGAACGGCTCTCGACGGCCTCTCGTGAGGGAACCAAATGGCTGTAGCCCTTCGATGAGGGTTCTGGCCCTCCAGAAGAAGTTGGGGCCCTTCAGAAGAAAAGTGGTAGTCCTCTAGACCTCCAGGAAAAGTTGTGGCCAATAAAGGTTCTGGCACTCCAGAAAAAAGTTGTGGCCCTGCTTCTGGCCCTCCAGAAAAACCCTGAAATAATCCAGTACGCATTAAACGAAGCCCCCTTACCTTAATAAAAAATCATAGACCCCCTCCCTCTTTACATAAATACATCTTCTTTATAAAACAAATTTTCCCAAACAAAAAAAAACCATGGACTTGCAATGCAATAAAGCAAATAAAAGAGATATTAAGGTTCAGACAACTTGAATATAAAAAGATAGGTATGAATCACCCCTAAAAGAATATATAAACTTCCCCATATGATCAAAATTAAAGTTGCATAAAAAAATAAAAATTCGGATCAGATAAAATGGAGTAGATAAGATAACATGTGAGAAAAGGAAATGGCGATATTTGCACAAAAAAAAGGTAACACAGATATGCAATCAATTTCATTAATTTAGGCAAAACGGTAGCGATATTTACCTCAAACTCGGACGTGAGGGTGGACTATGAGAGATTCGACGGTCTCGGTCTTATGGGACGAACGTGGAAGCCGCTAGTACAGCATGTACAGCCCGATAAATCGGTCGTGTTAAAACACAAGCAGAAATCACACAACAAATCCCCTAGCAAAAAGGGTTGTATTATAGCACAATACAAACTCGTGAAAAGCCGTCGTCAATTCGCCTTCGAGATTCGATGCTGCGTCACAAGTAGTGAGGGGCGGAAACATGCCGACTGATTCGATCCAAGGAACAATTCGAAGATATTATGCGACCGAGCTCTCGCTTGTCATGATGGCGACATGATGGCGGAGGCCACAATCAATGCATTGAAATCAAGGGATTCACGAAATAATAGAGAATATGCCCTAACAAAACGAAAAACTTTTAAAAATTTAAATCGACAGCCAATCCTACGAGAAGCAGTACATTCCTATTACTCCGTCACGGAGGTCACAAAAACTACTATTACGTTTTTTTGCAGGCCTCACTAACAAAATTCTGAAAAATATAAATCGATTCGCTGGCTGTCTACGATAATATAATGCAAATCAAGCCAAGTTATCTTAATAATAAGGTACATCGCTTTCGCTTATCAACTAACATAAATAGTCACAACGAATTCTAAAAGCTAAAACAAATATATAGCTAATCTATACCTAAAATATAGTTAACTCATATTAGGAAAGTGGCATTTACAAGCAAATTGAATTAATAAATTTATAATTAATAAACCGATGCTATGGCAGTTTCAAGCGAATTGTTGGCAAAGCAAATTAATAAATTTGGAATTAATAAACCGATGCGTGCAAAATACAGCATAATTTTTCCCTAAATGCGGCATATAAACGAAATTTTGAAATCGGCAAAATCGAACTGTTACAACTATCTGATATCTTCGTCATTCAATAGTTTTGGGAATTCATTCCGGATATTTTCGGGTCCTGGTGCTTTCCCATTCTTCAACCCTACCACAGTTCGAGTAACTTCATCACCTGTAATCGGCAATAAATCCGGTACCTGGTACGTGGGATGATTTTCCGACTTGGTAGTGTCTTCGAACAACTGGTTTATATATTCTTTCCAGATTTTTATTTTTCCCATGCGATCTACAATGATGCTACCTTTGTTATCCTGAACGTTTCCACTTACATTGAAATTATATAGGCCCGGTGTCTCTTTTATCTTCTTGTGCATGTTGAAGGTATCGTGTTTGTTTTCAAGCTCTTCAATAGCCTTATCCTTCTGTCCAATCTTACGTTGAATTATTTTTTGCATATTTTGGTACTCTGTTTTATCCCCTTTCAATTTCCTGTCATTCATTAACTTTAATATTTCATCTGTCATCCATGGTTGTTTTTTATGTTTTTGAGCCATCAGAAATCCATTACCAATACTTTCAAACCTTTCAGCCATTTTGGAAAGAGTTGATTCTACACTGTTTGGATATTCTTCGAGTTATCGACATTCTTCAGCTATTTTTTCAGTTACTCCTTGGCGTGTTTCTTTCTTCATTCTCTCTATGTTTTCTTATATCCCATTTTCTTCTGTCTATCTTCTGCTTTTATCCTTTTTAGCTTGAGTTTAAATTTGCCACAGAGAAGAGCATGATTCGAGTGTACGTCAGCTCCTGGGTTAGTTCTAGCAACTATGCAACTGTTAAGGTACCTTTTATTTATTAATAAGTAGTCTATCTGGTTTCTTACAATATGACCTTCTTCATCCTGAGGGGAAGTCCATGTGTATAATATTCGAGATGGCTACTTGAAAAGGATGTTCGGGATAACAAATTATTCTTCTGTTACAAAATCTTTCAATCTTTCACCTCGTTCGTTTCTAGTACCCAGTCCAAATCTGCCGATCAGTTCCGAGCTGTCGCCTATTTTGGCATTAAAATCACCCATAATGAGAGTGAGGTCTTCGTTCTTAACTTGTTTTAATATGTCAGATAATGCTGAGTATACAATTTCCACGTTTTCATCGGTTTTTTCAGAAGTAGGTGAATATAGTAATTTGCAATAAATTCAGTTTGATTTGGTGTGCTTTTTAATTTAATAAAAATCATTCTATCAGAAATTGGAATAAAACTCATATCATACTGAGAGAGTTTAGCTGAGAATATGATTCCCACACCATTAGTGTGTTGATTATTTTCACTGCCAGAATAGTACACTTTATGGTCTGCTACAGTACAATGACCCCGGGTCACCTCATTTCACTAATTCCGAGAATGTCGATGTTCAGTCTGTCCATTTAATGAATTGTATTATGTATTATCCTTCGCATCTCCACCGTCCCTCATTACACTTTGTAGTATACAACTTTTTCCCAATCGGTACAATTTTTAAAGAAGTTATCTAAAAACATGGTGATTCAGCCGACCCTGGCTAGCCGCTGGAGCTCATCGCCTTGATGCGTCATTACAATTTTGTACCGATCGGTGAGAAGCAAGAATCCGTAAATGCGTAAATCGGTTCTTTCTTTTGGTTTTAAGAAGAAAAATGCCTAGAAATCGTATTTCTAGTATAGTGAATGTGTTAGTGATACATCTTGCTCGCAAAGAAGGCGAAAAAAGGGGGCAATATTCATCGGAAGAAGGGAATCAGGGGGTGAGTCCATATAAGATTATATGCCAAAATTTCAAATATACATAAATACCTGGTTATCTTAAATATATAAAAACAGAAACTATCTCTCGTATAAAAGCAAAATGTGTACAATACTAAACTGTAGTATTATGAATAAATATGACACTTGTAACCCTTAATTTTTTACTTAATAAAATTAAAATGGAAAATACTCTCAAACTTCTAAAACTAACTATATTAGAATAAAATAGAGTGCGAATGAATCAGTAAAAAAAATTAAATGTGCTCACTGCGATTTGAATTATACTAGCAAACTGTTATTTATATACGAGGGCATGACAAAACATTCTTACATTTGTCGTCTGTGTACAATTACACAGAATCAAACAATATATTCGGAATTGAAATGTATTATATCGAAATGAATATAAGTAATAAGCAACAGTTAACGATACGAGCTATTCGAACCGTTCTCTAGTAATCTCGTCTAATCGTACATACGTACATCCTACGAAAGAAATAGGTACTATTCAATCACAAAAAGTGTTTACATAACACAGTCAAGGCTGACTAAGGAAATATATACCGGTCGGCCTGCACATTTATTAATGTTTTACATGGAATAAAACGTTTATACCATATAAAGGAATATAAAAAATAGAAACAAATGGTTATAATGCCTTCGTATTATCACGTTTTCGATATTTGATCCTCGTATGGGGCACATGTGGGACTATAAACTACAATAATTCGATTCGATGCAAATATTGCAAAACAAAAAACTAAAAGTTATATTTAATTATGATCCACTGACTCATACTGCAGATCTATATGAAAATTTAAGAGTATGGCAATTACATAAGGTATTAAAATTTGAACAGAATAAACTTATCTACAGGATAATAAATAAAACTCAAAAATCAAATATTATCATAATATTTTCAAAGGATATTCATAGCCACAATACCAGAGAGTTTATAGGAAATCGTACTGTTATTATTACTAAAATGCAATTATCCTCAATACCAGTGTTCAAAAACACTATCTAGAGGAATAAGGACTAAGTATATTGTTATTATTGTTATTACTGTATTAATAAATAATTTTCAAAAAAAATAAAAAAAAAATTGAGTAAGTCGAAGAGTGCCCTTTTCTCACGAAATTAACTCCTAAAAACTAGCCACAAAGGCAAGCTCACTCATAATTTACGAGCGACTAAATCCCAAGTTGGGTATTATTATAGCTTTGCATGGCCCTTCGTTCGCTTTGCTCGCAACGGGGGCTCAATCAACAAGAACTAAAAGTGCTAACCAAAAGTAACCCAAGGCTAACCCAAAATTAAGGGAAAAAGTAAATTAATAGAAATTTTGCTAGGACGTAGACATGGATTCGTGTCGCATCATGCGCAGTATTTTGGATTGCAACTTGGGCAGTGGCGTAACTACGATAAAACAAGTAAGCGCAATGCGTTGGAGCCCCCCAGGCTTGGGGGCCCACTCGTGCAGTGCCTGATATTGAAGGTTTCTGTCAACTGAACCTAGGAACACCTTTCTGTCAAGCAAGGATTATTTTTTATTAAGTTCTGCATAATTTAATACCTAATAAAAAGGTTGGCAACATCAGCGTCGCGACACTCGTTTTAGTATTTAATACGCTAATTGCTTCTACGTTTTAAAAATGAGTGACCACAAAAAAATATAAAAGCGCCCGCAATTAAAAGAAAACTAAAAAAGAATGGGAAAATGTTTTTTGTTCGACGAAATCGCAGTGTGAGCCAAATTTTCAACCATTTACGTCCAAACGCGATGACATTGGGGACAACAATTATATTTCTCAAGATCACTCAGAATATTTGATCGGTATAACACAACTTCTGGTGGCTAAGCCACAGGCATCAGCACAAGCGACCTAATTTTTCTGTGTGCTAAAACTAAAAAGTTCGAAGAAGCTGAAATATCGTCAGATACCGTAATATCAAGTGAAGACATAATACTCGAAAGTGATTTAGGTCATTTTGTTAATAAACCATTAAGATGTAAATGTGAAAAAAAGCTTTAAAAAATTGAGCTTTCAAGTAAAATTAGGGATGAAAGAAGCTGGGCATATAAAGAAAAATATGCTAGATTTTGAGTTGAGTTGGTGTTCTTCTCTATTAGGTTATATTATGTGTTATTAGATGTGAATTTTACTTCAAAAGCTTTACAAAAAGAAACAATTGCTTTGGACGAAGCTAGTTCTGTTTTACTAAGGACAAAAATCAATGTGGGAAAACTACCGTCAACGCTATAATGATGTTCTAAAAGAAGCACGAACAACTGCTCTGAAATGGCACATTCCAACTAATTTTAAGAGTAAACGACAAGTTATTAAAAAAAGTATTTGATGAAGGAACTTTGATCATCGTTTTGATTCCAGGGAGCATTTTTGAAGTGAAAACTTCTCTCTGCACTTTTTTTGTGGAGGTTGAATGAGACCGAGCCGTCACGTAACGTAAAGTAACGCTGCATGTTCCCGTATAGGTAGAGGGCTGAAATCAGCAACTTTCAGGGGATGTAGCCGGGTAAAAAGAAGATGCTGGACGAAAACGGGACTCCGTAGCCCACCCCTTTTGGCCAAGGAAGGGGGGAGAAGGAAAAACTTAAATCATTAATTTCGGGAGAACGGGAAGAGGTACGGGTTCGTAATTTTTTATGGTTAGTGCGCCACATGGGGGGGCACCTTAGACCATACGGGGGGGGGGACCGGTGCTCTAATTTAAGAGGGGATTTTGAGGTATCTCTACAACGATCTCTACTTGGATCGAAATTCTGACAAACGTTGACCCCGCTAGTTGAAGTTTTCACTTCTATCGTGTGGTTTAAGCACTCACAATTTTTTTTATTTTTGACATTGGTGTTTTTTTATCAGCTATTGACATTATAAAGTCTCAGTTAACAACTAGATGTACAGGTTTAAATAAGATAAGTGGTATCTTTTTGTTTTTGCAACCTAAAAATCTCATAAATTCAACAAAGTCTAAAATCCTTAAGAGCTACAATCAACAAAAACGTTCTCAAATCATATTGCAAAATTTCTTTCAATTTATAAAAACAGAGTTAAATCAAGAAATGGCTGCAAAAAAATTTTAAACAAATTTACATTGACCTATTATTATTTTTTACCATGCCGATTATATATGTGTCAGCTGAAGAATCTTTTAGTAAACTATTTAAGGAATCAAATAGGGCATGCAATATCGATTCCAATATTTATCTTTAATTTCCGTCGAAATTGAAGCTCCCAACAAATTAGATCTTAAATATGCATATGAATTTGCAGTGTGTAAAACGAAAAAAAATCGTTTTAGATTGTAATAACTTTAAGTCGAGTGTTGCTTTAAACTAGGTAAATTTCATTAATATTTCCAACTTCGTTAATAACTACTACTTGGTTAAAATTTAAGTTATTTTAGAGTTTTGCTTCTTTTGATAAAAAGAAATATTTCGATGTTATATGTAAAATAAATAAAAAAATTAAAGCTGGTTGTTTAATTTTTATTTAGTATTTGTGATTTGTGACTGAAAGGGGGGGTCTCCTAATGTATTTTGCGTTGGGGCCAAAAAAAATTAGTTACGCCACTGAATTTGGGATTTAGCCGCTCGTCATAAATTTATTGGAATGTTATCGTTCGGCTTTGTCGAAGCAATGTAATACCGGAACGCATTATTTTTAAACAATTCGAGTTGATATGAGCCGACCGGTGAGGGAAAAAATTGGAGTAAACATTGCTTGCAGAAGATGTTAATAAATAATAATAATACCTATTTACAAATTCGCATTTGCAGATGCGAATAACCTTTAACTATGCGATTAACCTTTAACTAAAATTGGCCTTCACATTTGCAGATATGAAGGGCCCCCAACAGCCTCCACCCCAGTAGGTATATTATGTAAGAGTAGCTAGCGGTACACTATATCCCTACATTTGCCGATGTAAAGGATATATGTACTGACAAAAATAAAACGGTATAGTGATATGTATTTGCAGATACAAAATCAAATAACCACCAAAAACAAATAACCACCATACTATTGCAACATTCTTACATAAAATCATTGCATTGGAGGTAGCGAATTATTACACTCTTGGTTTCTATTCAAAACAGAAATTACAGTATTTGCAGATACTGTAAATATGCTAAAAAATCGTTGCATTTGCAGGTGCAGTCGAAAGCATAACCAGGGTTAAGCAGCAAGCACAAAGGTGAATAGTTCGTTATATTAGCAGATACAATCGATCGTACCCACTGTCTGCAATTGCAGTTGCAGGTAGTGAACATATTCATGAACCTATTTTTCTGTTCAAAAACAGAAATTGCAGATGCTGTAAATAGGCTAATAGATCGTTGCATTTGCAGATGCAATCGATATCATAAGTAGCAAAACCAAGGAAATTCTTTTGCATTTGCAGATGCATTAGAAGATCCTCTCACGCTAGCTGAGGAAATAACTTATCCGAATCAAGACTTACCACCATCAGAAGCACCAGATGGTCCTGAACAAAGTAACGACCACCTAGCTTTGTTAATAGGCAAAATAAAAAAAAAATAAAAAAAACCGACGAAATCATACCTGCGAGGCCAGAACAACATACTCAGATAGTTTTTAGATGGGACGATTACTTATTAAAAGGACTAAAAGATAAAAAAAACAAACAGTATGATAGAGAAGTATCCACAAGCTGCCAACTGCAATGTCCTCAGACCATCAAAATTAAATCTCGAAGAGAGTACTAAATCTTGCCAAGACAACTACTGTATCAATTACAGAAACAACTATAGTCCGTGGGATTAGTGCCTTTTAGCCCTCCCTTTCAATAATTTAATTAACCAACCGTCTGAACTAGAATTATACGTTCAAAATTGGCAGAAATTAAAGGTAAACAATTCAATAATAGAGTGGGTACAGGATTATAAAATCCCTTTCAATAGGACACCACTCCGGTTAGCAAAGTAGAAGACTACATAGGACGGCAAAAAATTTAATTTCAAAATAGGCATTCTTGGGGAAAACTGATCTTAAAGATGCATATTTCCTTATCCCTATGCACAGTACTCAAAAAAGTTGTTAAGATTCGTTTTTTGCAACGTACTATACCAATTTAATTGTGTTTCATTTGGTTTATGTACAGCTATATATCTTTTCACAAAACTGAAACCAGTTGAAAGATATATAAAATTAAAGGGTATAAAAACTGTACTCTACTTAGACGATTGGCTAGTTATTGGTAACTCAAAAGAGAATTGCTTAAAAGTATAAATAAAATTACACAAACATTACAAGATTTAGGTTTTATATAAATTCCGAAAAATGCGTAGTTATTCCCGCGCAACAATGCTTATTTTTGGGGTTTATACAAGAGAAAAGGGACCTACTGCCAGAACAGTCTATTATCTTTTACCCTGAAAAATACTTACTGACATCTCCTTGCAGAGAGAAACCACCATTGAGGAAGAAAATTTCCCTGGCTGTAGGGAAATTAGGAAGTTTCCTGAGAAATTAAACTGATTATTTTTTATTGCAAACTATAGAACAGTGAAAAAGAAATCGATACGTATTTTATTATTTCCACTAAAAATGAATATTACAAGAGCTATACCAGTTTAGTTTTGTATATATAGATATACTATACATGGTGTGACGTAACAATTCATGTGTATTATGACGTCATAAGCACATCTCAAGGCGTTGTATCTGCCTCATTTTTCGGCTTATGGAAAAAATACAAAACACGTGTTCACTTATTTTTCATGGGCTATCGAAATCAGCAATAATAATAAAAAAAAATCATGAAACTTCTTCATTGTCAGGAGAGCTTTTCTATAAAAAAGCGTACCTAATGAAGCGAAAATAGTATATTATTTTATATGGAGGAAAAGTGATACTTTTCATGGCGCGCTCGTGTTTAACAGCCGAACGGAGTGAGGCTGGTAATAGAGAGCAATCCATGAAAAGTAACTTTTCCTCCAAATAAAATATGCTGTTTTTTCTTCAAATGTCGACAAATTAATGCAAAAACATCTCTTTTTAATAGTAATAATATCTAATTATTATTAAAGATAAATGGGTTCGCAAGGCGGCTTGGACCACGGTCGTAGGTGGCCTTGCTTAGACCGGTGTCGGTGAATATAATGTAACATAAAGCTGTCAGTGGACACTGTCAACAATAATTATTTTTCTAAGATTGCGTCTCCGATTGCGTTTTAATTCCGTATTGATAAGCAGTTATTGAGTAAGTTCGATTAAATAATAATCAATTTGTGCCTAAATTAGTGATTTTTAGAAATGCAGTCACAAATTGAGTGATAAATACAAATTGTAGTTTAATAAATCTTGAGTTGTTGACGCTTATTTTGTTGTCTGTTTGTATTGTATCTATGTTGCTATGACAACACTTTTACCTCCGCCGGCGGAAAAGTGAAAAGTAAAGCTCCGGCGGAGGAAAAACGAAACTTCACGGCCGCCTACACAGTCGAATAATGACGGATTTACTGACGTTTGAAGAAAAAAGTAATTATTTCTTCATTGACAGATAGCGCCCTCAATCAATACGGAAATACTTACAATAAATAGGGGAATTTCTGTTTTTCTAAGCGCCAACAAATATATAACAAAACCGTAAATTTATTCTTGAGCTCCTAAACATTCAATTGTCTTCGGAGTCATCCTACTCTACCATGAACTCACACAAATCTGCACTTTCTCCAATATTGAATATTAAACAAAAGACGAAGCGGTTATAAAAAGGTTTTCTCAATGGAACATTTAACATAAGACCCCCAAAACCAAAATACTCAATTACTTGGGATTCCTACCCCGTTCTACAGCGCTTAAAGAGCATGTACCCTCACGAATCCTTAAATCTACAAATCTAACTGTAAAGCTAGTAACACTCTTAATGCTAATAACGGCACACAAATCACGGACAACCCGGAAGTAAAAATAGACAATATTTTTAAATATGAATACATAATTGAAATCAGATTCCCAGATAAAAAAAAAGCAAGTGGCTTAAACTACCTTATTTTACTAATCAACCTGAACTATGTATAGCCACACTATTAGACTTACATAGAACGCACAAAAGGAAAAAGGGTGCTACCAGTCAATAAAAGGTGAATAGTTCGTTGTATTAGCAGATACAATCAATCGTACCCTCGACTGTCTGCAATTGCAGTTGCAGCTAGTGAACATACCTATTTTTCTGTTCAAAAACAGAAATTACGGCATTCACAGATACTGTAAATATGCTAATAGATCGTTGCATTTGCAGATGCAATCGATACCACAAGTAGCAAAACCAAAGAAAATGTAATACTCACTCACAAAAAGCCCTATCACCCAGACAGCAGTCAAACCATTAGCAGATGGGTCAAGTTAATACTAAAAGCCAGCAGTATAAAATAAACACGGAAATCTTTGGGGCACACAGCACGCGACACGGGTCAACTTCAGCAGCTCAAAGAATGGGAGTTACATTATAAACCATTCAGAAGACAGCTGGCTCGACAGAAAAATCAAAAGTATTCTCAAAATTCTATAACAAACTTGGCGTGGGTAATCCCACTGGATTTGCATCTTGTTTATTGAACCATAATTTCTAAGGAATCATATAAATATTAAGCTACAATTATAACTTACTTACCAACTTGTTATCATATTACATACGAATATTGATATAGTATGAAAATAAGTTAAAGGTTAATATCAGGTAAGCGTTAAACATGATATATGTACCTTCATAATGTGTGTTATTAAATCTAATTATTATAAATGTGAATTTTAGTTTATAAAAAGGACCTTACAAATCTAGGACTACAGAAAAATCGCAATTTTCAGTTAATGTAGATTACATCGCAAATACTTTAAACATCTACAAAGTGTAATGAGGGACGGCGGAGATGCGAAGGATAATTACAAGATCAATCGACTTACCTGTAAGGAAGATCGATTGGAATTATCCGAGCATCTCCACCATCCCTCATTACAAACCCACCCAGTCTTTACCTTCTCCCTATTACCCTAAATGCAATGTAATCAAAAATCTCAACAACCAAAATTGTAATGACGCATCAAGGCGATGAGCTCCAGCGGCTAGCCAGGGTCGGCTGAATCACCATGTTTTTAGATAACTTCTTTAAAAATTGTACCGATTGGGAAAAAGTTGTATACTACAAAGTGTAATGAGGCACGGTGGAGATGCTCGGATAATTCCGATCGATCTTCCTTACAGGTAAGTCGATTGATCTTGTAATTTTCCCGGCTTGAAACATAGTTTTCACGTTCTATGTGCCTACCACGAGTGTATGTTTTAATATCTTTAAACGTGTTTCCCTTTCTTTTTTATTGGGTTTTCGCTTGATGACGACCGGAGAAGCCCAATCTCTTCTCATGCCGGATAGTCTCCGTAAATTATGCTCAGTAACGTTTTCATTCACTGGTATAGTTGCCATCATGCACAGTGTCATCTGCAAAACTGTAAAAAGGATTTTTGGTTTCGGTAAGCAGGTCATTAATATTAGATGAGGAAGAGAGTTGGTGAAAGTATTGCGCCCTAAGGCACGCCCGTATTATAATGGTGAATGTGTCTGAGATGCGTCGATCAACTGCAACGTACAGAGATCGATTCTTGAGGAAACTGGGAAGCCAGCTGCAGAGAGACGCTGGCAGTCCGATGAACGGCAGTTTGTTGAGCAATCCGTGATACTAAACTATGTCGAAATATCCCACGCAATCGGTCGAGATTCTCCGTAGTCCGCAATTGGCCTGCTCATAGGTGTGACATAGGCCAATATATCTCCTATCAATCTTTCTTTGCTTTATCATCTGAACTATAAACATTAATAACATTAACTTCATTGGGGTAAACTAAACTTTACAATTCAATTATTGTAATAAAAACCCATTGGTGAAAATATTTAATAATTTCTACTAGACATTAATATTCGGAAAACGTCTTGAGTGCCCAAACTAACTTTCTTTATTGGCGTAATTAGATTTCTAATAAATTTTCACTTGGCTTGGAGTCCCCTTCTTAATAAACAAAGACCATGCCTTTGTAATCGAACGATATTTGAAATCTATTAAGTTACTTTATCCAAACTTAAATGTCAGTTGCCTCTCTTATAACTATAATAAAAACGAATTTTCTCTAGTACCTACGCTATCTTTATACGGGCAGATACGTATATTTTCCATCTTCATTAGAAAAGTGAGCATTTCCTGTTACTATATTGAAGCAATATGAAAGTAAAATAGCCTCGAGTATCGTAAAGTTCTAAAGTTAGAACAGCCGGGTAACAAACGCCGACTTTCCGACGACGCGACGTAAGTAATAAAAAAGAAATAAAAGCTTGGCTTCGGTTTTCCGTAGACAACAAATGACTCATTGATGAGATTACTTTGTGAGAAATTTCTATTAGATTGGCCATATTTATGATATTAGGGACGTTGCTGATCAAATATTTGGTTGTGTTCATAAAAGTGTCGTGCAGCAATAATTAGACTTAATAAAAATGTTAAACATG
Source organism: Pissodes strobi (assembly GCA_016904865.1). Taxonomy (NCBI): domain Eukaryota; kingdom Metazoa; phylum Arthropoda; class Insecta; order Coleoptera; family Curculionidae; genus Pissodes; species Pissodes strobi. The sequence goes on from MU188752.1 coordinate 30,001, forward strand.
TTTTAATTAGTAAAACATATCAGAAATAATAAGAAACATAATCGGGCATCGAAACGTTTTTATGAATTAATGCGGCTGACTTAAGGAATTACTTTTTACTGAGTAAGACTCTTTACATATACCGCAATGAAAATTTTCTCTAATAGTTCTCAGAAGGATTTAACCGATGAAGTTTATGGCGAGGGCGAGGGCGAGAATGACAATATTGATATAAACAATTTACCTGCATCACAAATGCATCAGGGTCAGGTACAAATTTTTAAAAATACCTCAGGCGATAACGAATGGGAGTCGGAAGACGAAATGCCTTTGGCTAGTGATACCTTTGTGACGAGACATTCCCATCTCTCGCCTCGAGGTCTTTAGGTGCGACGAGATGGTTGATTAGAAATGTTCGTGCCTCTCGAGTACTCTCAACCAGAATTTCTGTTATCATACACACACTGGTTTTCTGTTATATTATGTTATGAAGGTTACTTGTGAAATGAATGCATGTTACACCTTTTTGTTTGCCTACTGTATTTACGGCCTTTTCTAATTGAGATTTCAAATTTAATGGAGCACTGATATTAACTAGTTATTTAAGAGTTTATCAGACAATAAGTTGTGGCATTATAAGAAGCAAACTAGTTATCCCGCTGTTATTTATCTTGGTTCTGACTCTCCTTCAAGTTTAAATTCAATCTGGTAAGATGATAAGATAAATTCTACATTCTCTAATAAATGAAATACAGCTTGGCACAAGCACTGAGTTTTAATGATAGTTCATAAAACTATCAAGAATACAAATCAGGTAGGTTTTGATAAATACAGGTACTCTCATCATTATGTATTACAGCTAAACTTACTTTCTAGGTCTTATTGTTAATACATAATCTGTAATCCAAATCTTCTTAGCTTTTAGCTAACCTTCCTTCACGACGAGTGACGCATTTCGAACAGGCCTTCCTTTTACAACATATAGTACGTTTCTACGACGAAATGGCCTTTTCTTGATTACTTATTTACTTTTCACGGGCCTCTGTTACTCAGAAACAATTTTCGCGAGTTGGTCAAAACTGATCAAACATTTGGGCAGCGTAACGAGTTACCGAGCGTGAAGACTTTTTTCATACTAACTTTTTTGAAGTTTCCATATTTTTGGGCAGCGTAACGTGCTATCGCGCGTGAAGAATCTTTTTTGACTGATTCTTTCCCAAAGATTTTGATCTTTTTATATCATCTTTCAAGGCTTGCTTCTTGTTCTCGAAAATCTGGAATCAGCACGTGCCCAGCTGTTACAATGTTTTTACTAAAAACACTTAAAATTCCTAAGTCGCCGAAATTTATAATGTCGCAATTAGCGTTTTAACTTGTTTTCCAAACTCCAACCTCGGTTTTAGTACCGCCGCCTTTTCCAACTTAGAATGATTAAAATTGGTTATTCCAGTTAACATTGTTTTTGCATTCCAAACCCGGGTCTTTAGTCGGTGCATATTCTAATAGAAAGGACCTCTGGCCAAGCAGATTGTTGGGGGACCTGTTTTTTGAAGCACGCAAGTAGTGGGTGATAATCCCTGTAGTTAGTTCATCTAATCGCGCGTTATAATGCAGTCGAAAAAAAAAATAAAAGTAAAAGTCAGCTGCGGTTCAAGTCTGACTTCGGTTCTTGTGAAGTTAAACACAAATTCATTTATTTGGATTATATATAATAGTAGGTTATATTATTTTAGTAATGGCAGGGTCTATTGTTACATATTTTCCTGAATTTTCCCCAGGCAAAATAGTTTAACTTTAGACGCAGTTCCGGTATTATTTCTTAAAACTTGAATTTTAATTTAATTTTTTTTGCGTCTAAATACCTTGTGGTCACCTTCGATGCTAAATTAATCTGGAAACTTCATTTAGAACGAAGACTAAAGAAGGCATACTTTTCTTATGAACAGTGCCGCAGGACCGAGGGAAAAACCTGGGGAATGAAACCCAGGGTCGTAATGTGGATCTATGCACTGCTATCATAAGACCCATGATTTCCAATAGAGCCGTAGTTCGATGGCCCAAGAGTCAATAAAAAACGATAATGCTTAAACTCAGTCAGGTACAGAGAACCCTGTCTAACCACAAGGAAGCTCCGGCACCGCAGTGAAAGTTCTGCGGGGGTGAGCGACCTGACCGGATGCGTCCCCGGGCGGCGGATAGGGGAGTGGCCTGGCGTCCTTGGACACTGGGTCAGTGGTGACCATAATGGAGGATGAGGGGATTAAAACCCCCAACAGCGCCTCCTAAAGTCACTGCCGCAGACCAGCTCAACCCAGGGCCTCATAGCTAATGAGAACGGGCATAGCGAACCCGGGGTACCCCAGCTGGGTCTGGTCTCTTTTTCAACTAGTCTTGGGCCAGACTCCCTCCTTTACCTTTTTGCTGTCCGATCTCCCTTGATCAACTCTTGTTCTTTCCGACCCCATTCCTATTAGAGCACTCGAGGGCATGGGGTCACCTCCTTTTTCCCTTCTACACCTGGCCGTAGGTATAAAAGGCACAAAGATAGTGTCTGACCCGGAGCGGGCGGCTATAAATGGGCGGGCTGAGCTCAATGCCGTAGAGAAGGCAATCAGTCTAGGGAGATGGAAAAACCGAAAAAGAAATCCAAACAAACAAAGATGAAATGACGGATTTAAAGGATAAATTACCCCAGGAGGGTACGACGCACGGTCGAGAATCCCTCTCTACTACGGTAGGCTGCCCCACGGATTCTGGAGGGGGGGCAAAAATCCGCTACATCATCCTACAGGAGAAGACGAAGTGTTCTACACTGAAAAAGTAGATCCATTTAGCAGAAGAAGGTCAGTCCTGAGAACACCACCACCACTAAATGAAAACAGTAGAGAAATACCAAACCAAGTATTTGCAAGGAGGGATTCAATCCCAAAAAACTCCATCCAGAACGAGAAGTTTTTCACTTCCAGAGGTACAGGTGAAACCAGTGACAGAACCACAAGTAGAAACCCCAAGCCAAACTAAGAGAAAAAAAGAAAACGATAGCCCACCTAAAAACGACGGAAAACGGAACAAAAACCCGGAAGCAGCGCTCAAAACCATCTTGTTAGAGACATGCAAGGAAATTAGATTTATGGAAAAAGTGGTCGGGCAAATGTACAAACCCAAAAAGGAGATATCGGATGCGGTGTCACGCTTCGTACTGCATGCTGAAGAACTTCAGAGACCAGAAGACTTTAACTGGCTAAACGATGCCAGAAACACGAAAAGCGATATAGAGGAACACTATCTTAAGCAAATCGCCACCATGCAAGAAAGACCCGACAAGGAAATTATGGATAAAATAAGAGACCTAGAAGAATACAAACAGATGATACAAAATATGACACAAAATGAAAACACAGAAAAGTGTGTAGAATGCACAAAAACGCAAAACAGAGCAAAAAAGTGGCGGGCTCTTAAGATAGACGAGACTCTGGAAAACTTCCAGAAAATTTCAGAAGATGATTAGAACGAAGATGTATTTCATAAAATACCTGAAAAAGTAACCCAATATGGGAGGCGCCAGCGGGCTGGGATATACTTCTACCATGCAACAAGAAGTTGTCATCAAGCGACAAGACCATAAGAAGGGCTCTAGAAAAGTTTGGGGGCAACGAAGGCCTCATTAAACAAAACAAAGAAGAAGGGAAGGTAGCTCTGATGTCCCACACACTAGGATTTCCTGACCAGGACGGAAACGTAACTAGCAGCCACCGGTGGATCTACTACCCCATCATAACTAAGGAGGAAGCCATAGAGGATGCCGAAGATGTGCACATCTTTGAAGCCATCCAAAATGTTAAGAACAACATGATGAGACAAAACAGAACAAAACTTGTCTTTCCGGAGATGGAAGGCGTTGTAGGAACAATCACCACCAGAATGATCCAGTACTTATTCTCTGGCACAAAAATACAAGTCATCAAATGCAACACCCAGAATGTCTCCAGAAGCTATAGTAGACAAGCATCGCGAGCCGGAGATGAAAGAAGTCTAACGGCAAAACTTCGTAACCCTAGAAGAGAAGCCCTAATAATTAAAATTGATGAAATGAAATTCTCAGACGTACTAAAAACTGTCCAAAAACAGTAAATCCCAATGAAATCGGAGTAGAGGTCAGAGAAACCAGAGAGACAAGGAAAGGTGAACTGCTAGTCACAATACGAAACGGTCTGGATAAAGCTGAAGTCCTAAAGAGGGAAATCTGCGAAAGGCTCCCAAATGCAAAGGTTACTTTACGTATAGACAGAAAAGTGCTACACATAAAGGACCTGGACAGTATCACAACGGAAGAAGACATCAGAAAAGCCATAGGAAACGCTATGGAAACTAACAAGCGGCGTGGCCGCCTGTGCCTGCGGCACGCGCGAGGCCCTGCGGGCCTCGTTTGTCTGACCTTCAGTCAAACATTATTGCCACGCTCCTATCCGTACCGTGGCCTATAATTAGAAAGCCCTTATAATTAGATTTACCATTCGCTAGTCTAATTTTACCGTGATTATTTTCTAATTGGTTGCCATGGTAATCGACTTGTCAACGTCAATCGTTATTTTTTTTAAATCTTTACCTAAATACCAATATTAAATCTCTAAGTCGTACGATAGACGAATTATGACGATTTTTTACTTTTTTTTTTTGGTTACCATAGCAACCAATGTTTTAGTATCAAATTAGGCTTCATAAACAATCCTAAGTACCATAATATATGTTTTATTAGTGATGTACATATTACTAATTGGTTGCCATGGTAACCGACTTGTCAACGTCAATTGTAAATTGTTTTTTATCTTTACCTAAATACCATATATCAAATCTCTAAGTCGTACGATTGACGAATTATGACCATTTTTCCTTTTTTTGGTTATCATAACAACCAATTTTTTAGTATCAAATTAGGCTTCATAAACAATCCTAAGTATCATACTATATGTTTTATTAGTGATATACATATTATTAATTGGTTGCCATGGTAACCGACTTGTCAACGTCAATTGTAAATTGTTTTTTAATCTTTACCTAAATATCAAATATCAAATCTCTAAGTCGTACGATTGACGAATTACGACGATTTTTTACTTTTTTTGGTTACCATAGCAACCAATTTTTTAGTATCAAATTAGGCTTCATAAACAATCCTAAGTACCATACTAAATATTTTATTAGTGATATACATAGTATTAATTGGTTGCCATGGTAACCGACTTGTCAACGTCGATTATTAATTTTTTTTAATCTTTACCTGAATACCAAATGTCAAATCTCTAAGTCGTACGATTGACGAATTATGACGATTTTTTACTTTTTTTGGTTACCATAGCATCCAATTTTTTAGTATCAAATTAGGCTTCATAAACAATCCTAAATACCATACTATATGTTTTATTAGTGATATACATATTATCAATTGGTTGCCAAGGTAACCGACTTGTCAACGTCAATCGCTATTTTTTTTTAAATCTTTACCTAAATACCAAATATCAAATCTCCAAGTCGTATGATTGATGAATTATGACGATTTTTTACTTTTTTTTTTGGTTACCATAGCAACCAATTTTTTGGAATGAAATTATGCTTCATAAAGAATCCTAAGTACTGTACTATATATATTTTATTAGTGATATACATTTTATTAATTGGTTGGCATGGTAACCGACTTGTCAACGTCAATTGTTAACTTTTTTAAATCTTTACCTAAACACCAAATATCAAATCTCTAAGTCGTACGACTGACGAATTATGACGATTTTTTACTTTATTTGGTTTCCATAGCGACCAATTATTTAGTATCAAATAAGGCTTCATAAGCAATGCTAAGTACCATCCTATATCTTTTATTAGTGATATACATATTATTAATTGGTTGCTATGGCAACCATGTTGTCAACAAAAAATGCTAACATAATTTCACCTCTACTTATAAACTGACATCGATAAAAGAAAATTTGGTCCTTGTTTACACGTACAAAAATGCCAAAAAACGTTAACTTGTCCTGTTTTCACACCCTGTATATTAACACATCGTAACCAAAATCAATAGATTTCGAGGGTTCGTGGACCTCTACCTCTATGCCAAATTTCAAGTCGCTATCTTCAAAATTGCGACCTGTAAATGCCAAAAAAACGGAAACTTTTCCTGTTTTCACACCCTGTATATTAACCGATCGTAAACAAAATCAATAAAATTCTAGGGTTTGTGAACCTCTACCTTTATGCCAAATTTCAAGTCGCAATCTTCAAAATTGCGACCTGTAAATGCCAAAAAACTGTAACTTTTCCTGTTTTCACACCCTGTATATCAACCGATCGTAACCAAACTCAATAGGCGTCGAGGGTTTGTGGACCTCTAACAATATGCCAAAATTCAAGTCGCTATCTTCAAAATTGCGACCTGTAAATGCCAAAAAACCGTAACTTGTCGTGTTTTCACACCCTGTATATTAACCGATCGTAACCAAAATCATTAGGCTTCCAGGGTTTATTGACATCTACCTCTATGCCAAATTTCAGGTCGATATCTTCAAAATTGCGACATGTAAATGCCAAAAAATTGTAACTTGTCCTGTTTTCAAACCCTGTATAACAATTAGAGCAAAAGAGCAAACTAACAAAAATACGTGTCTTACCGAATAATTTCATTTGACATTAAAAAAAATAATTTTATTCTTATTTACACGGACAAAAATGCCAAAAAACGGTAACTTGTCCTGTTTTCACACCCTGTAT
>MU188752.1:47434-59175 GCA_016904865.1 Pissodes strobi
TTTTCGATTTGTTTTCTTGGGTTTTCAGGTCCATATCAAAGACGAAAGGAGAGAAAAAGGTATTATTTTCTCAACATGATTTATTTTAACATTTCGGTCACATTTTGACCTTCTTCAGAAAGAGAAAATACATCTAAAAGAGAGAACCGTTCACAAATCAGAGTCATGAGACCCTTGTATAAATAAAATGACTTACCAAAAACAGCAATATTTAGAAAATGCATCGCTTTGTTTCTCCTAGGGAGAATGTACAGCGGTCCACTGGGTCCTAAGAGCTGTGGCCTTTCAAGGCCACTCTCTCACCATTTCCAGAGTCCAGGTGCATCTAGCTTAATCCGTCTACGTAATGTAGTTCATGGGGCGTTAAACGCCACAGCTGTTGTGTACCTCATTATTTTAGCTTAAACAGCTCTGATAGCAGGACTTCATATTCTCGTCTCGCCTTTGCTGCCGTTTCTTAATTTTATCCTGAAATAAAAGTAACAAAAAATTATTAGTAACATCATCGATGGTCTCCAGGCCATCACAGGCAAAACGTATCTGGCATGACTGCACAGAAATTTCTGGCGAAACATAACATAAACATATCCTCAAATTTGATAGTGCAAGATTAATGGCAAAACCTCAGCGCAGCGTTAGAAATATGTTAAAAACAATATCTCTATCTTAATCCAGATATGCCTGAATTCTTGAAAATTAAAAGAAAACGACAACACTTTGATACTGATATCATTTTATATTATATAAAGCATAAAAGCAAAGAAAAACGTAAATTTCCCTTATTGGGTCACCCTTTTAGGGCGGCCTATATATAGGACGTCAGGGTTTGCTTTTCTTAGGTACAACCAAGTGACCCATGTTATCATAGAGAATAGAAGCATTTTCCCTCTGAGACGGTCTTCCGCTACCAATGCCAGTGGTAACTTTTGCATTTTGTTGTAAAATTGCCATTGAAATTTGGCGTCTAAACGTAACTTGATCGAGGTCGCCTTTACCAAGTCGGTGGAGTTGCCATGCGTTATGTATGCCTAAATCTATACACTGAGCAATGAGTTGAAAGTACCACTTTTTACCCCTAATAGAAATCCTATAAAAACTGATGTTTTCGTCACACCTGTCAACGCCTCCCATATTGGCATTATAAAGTGAAGAAATTGTCAAAAAAAGGTGAAACTTTTTATCTGGCCACTTTTCTCTTAGGACGTCAGCGTAAGTTAAAACCACACCGGCTCCGACGCCTAGTTCTTTGTAACGGTTTCCGATAGGCGTTGTAGCACTCTGATATGGTTCCATCCAATCGGCCTGCTGTGAAGTTGGGTTATGTGAAACCCAAACGAGTACATCGCATCCAAAACTTATAACCGTATCTTATAGGTTTGCCATGGATGTATCGCTTACAGCCATGGCGACGAAAATATGGCACCGTAGCTTTGTCTATTCTTGTAAAGGTACTTGTTCTATAAATCTTTTATTTAGATGTTCAATAATTGGTCGTACTTTGGCAAATTTGTCATTCGGGTTAAGATTATTATTATCGGCAAAATGAATGTTACTCATTATATACTCAAATCTATCCCTTGACATTGCATTTGTTTCTCTTTCCCAAAACATGCGCCGTCGCGGTAATTGAACGTAGCTGCTTAGAATTAGCACACCAAAAGAACATTTCATTTTTCGGATGGTTATGTTGCTGGCCTTATTTTTTTTTTGGGCTGCATATCTGAAAAAGAGGCAATCAGTGCCGGATAATAAAGCTAACATCAAATATATATAAATACCTGTTAGATTCGTTGACGATGTCCTCGATAAACTTGTCATCAAAGATGCTATAAAACATTTCCAGGGGCGAAGAAATATCCATATTTTCGACAACAAAATCCTCCCCAATATCATCGGGAGCAACAAAATCTTGGACGACCCAATTGTAAGTTTTTTTTCTCTTGCTGGAAGTGTTTCGTACGAGTTCGGCCAACGGAATAGATAGATAGATATTTATTCGTGCTTATTAATCAATACAAATTTTACACACGTCAAACAAGCTTACAAAAAAAAATAGTTGCAACAATTAAAATGATAAAACCTACAGTCTAAAACAATAATAAAAAGTCAATACAAATAAAAAACAACAAAATCATCAGTACCCATACTAACACTCCAATACATATCACATCAACACACTAATAACTGCTTAAGTCTGCCTTTAAAAATTTATCGATTGAATAACAACCTTCATTTAATAACATATATTTTATTTTATTTTTGAATTGTAAGTGTGATAAGCTCTTTAGGTGCAAAGGTAACTTGTTAAATAATCGGGGGGCATAAAAGTTAACCGAGTATCGACTTCTTAGTTAGTCGTATAAAATCAGATGCTATAAGAGAGGCATGTCTTGTGTTATAGTCATGAATGTCACTACGCCGATCAAACAGATCCTGCCCCCTCATGAATCCACAGTAAACATCTAAATATATAAACTGAATGTAGTGTCATGATTTTTAGACTTATGAAGTAGGTTGACATGTGCACGAAAAGGTAAACCTTTTATTATTCGAATGTCTCTGAAGACTGAAAAGCTTACCACAGTGCGGAGAGCGTCCCCAGGCAAGAATCGTACGGCAAGTGGGAGTGAAAAAGACCAAAATAGGCACGAAATTAGGAAAGAGAATTTTAGAGACTTTGTTTGATACAAACTGAATGTGTTCAACCCATAAAAATTTCGGATCTATATATATCCCCAAGTAATTCACAGCAGGCCGATCCACACCCAGCCGTTGCTGGGTAAGTATGACATTCTCAGTCTTGTTCCCATTTAGACATAATTGATTCGCATCAAACCACAGAAAGACCCTCGAGAGCGCCTCACGCATATTAAGTTCAAGGTTGGGTAAATTATTACTTCTATTAGCCAGGGTTGTATCATCAGCGTACAACACAAACCGGGTGGAGGGATCGCTGGCCGGAAGATCATTAATATAGATTATGAAAAGGACAGGCCTCAACACCGAGCCCGGCGGACAGCCACATCAACAACATCAGGCTCTGACACGCGATTGTTATAGTAAACACTTTGAATCCTGTTATGTAAGTAATTATAAATAAGTGACAGACTGGAAGGACTGAAGCCATAGTGTTCAAATTTAGATATAAGTATTTCATGTGACACACAATCAAAGGCGCAAAAACTGCAACCACCAAAGCCCCCGCCCCCCCCCCCCCACCCCTCTAAAATTCAGACACGACTGTATTCACTAAATCAATGACAGCCGATTCCGTGTTTTTTTTCCAGCCCGAAAACCATACTGTGAGGAGTTAAAAATACTGAAGGATTCCAAGTTATTTCAAAAATCTTAGAGATAACTGGGACAATGCTAATGAGTTCGCACATTCATCAATGGTCCCTGTCTTATGAATGGGGACCACCTTTGATTTTTTTAAACATTCCGGAAATTGGCCGAGCCCAACACACTTATTAAATAGATTAGTTAATGGCAATATAATAAGATTTTTTATGGACTTTATTAATTTAACATTAATATCATAGATATCTCTGCTATCAGTGTTCTTTAGACTGTCTATTGCTTCCCTTACTGTATTGGGGGTGATATTTTCAAAGTTAAATTTATATGGACAATTTGTAGGAGAGTCTGTAGGCGGAATATTTGATTTATGTATGTTATTTATAATCAGTATCAGTATCAGAAAAGGTGGCCCCTAGCGGGCCTTGCACTTAGGCCACCAATTGAGCCCGTTGTGCCCCCAGCCCGCATTAGAGAACCTCCAGGATGCCGGTCCTCCTTAAGAAAGCCCGCATCTCCTTCAGACTAACACGACGCACTGAATCTGGCTCGATCGACGTCACGCCAAAGATTCTGTATCTTGCCCAAGCGAAGGCGGGGCATTCCGTAAGTAGATGGTATGGGGGTCTCGTCGTCCTCCATGCACCATCTACACTCCCCCTCCTTTGCAATTCTCAGCAGGGTCAGGTGCCGTCTAAGCCTACAGAGCCCTGTGTAGAATTCTACCAGGGCCCTGCACTCGTTCCTAGGTAGGCACAACAGCCCCCTGGCGAGACTCTTCGCGGGCCCATGTATCATGAGCCTGGTCTGTCTCATCCCCGGAGCCGTCCGCCATACCTCCTCCGCCCGACCCTCCATCCAGGCCTCCAAGGCTCTTTCGCGCGCGAACACACTGAGCGATCCCCACACAGGGATCAGGCCCCAAGTGTCTGCGTGCGGAGTCTTCTCTGGCTAAGGCATCTGCGGCCTCGTTTCCCGGTACACCCGAGTGTCCCGGTACCCAGACCAGCGTGACCTTTTTAACCTTTGTAAGTTCAATCAGCCAGCTTCTACACTCCCTTACCAACAGAGAGCGCGTGCGGGCCGACTTCAGCGCCATGAGTGTATGTTATTTCTAATAAATAAAGGTTGTTGTACAAAAAAATGTTTATCTTATTAGCATCCAAAACATCTGAACTAATCAGTTTCTTTTTAGAAGGCCGGAGACTGTCAACAACATCCCACAGGGCTTTGATTTTGTTAGATTTGGAATTCATGAATTTATCATTAGCATCTTTTCTACACTGAATTATTTCACTTCTATAAAATGTTGTAAATTGATGTAAAGTTCTCTATTTCTATCATTTGGATGTTGGTGATAAAAATCATATGCAAAGTTAAGTTGTCCACGGACTACTTTCAGTTCATTATTAAACCACGATATAGGAATTGTTCCATTCTTCTTTACCCTTACCCTTTTTGCTGTAAATGAGAGGTTTTTGCATTAATTAATTTTTCAAGAAACAATTTGGATATATTATTCACAGTAAATATATGATTACTTATAAATAAGAACTCAGTTGTATCAACCAAATTGAAGAATAGGTTTAGACCATTGTCGGATATTGGATCAAATATTGGTTTTAGCTTAGTTATATTTACTTCAATGGCTACTGCCCTGTGATCTGATGTTTTCAGATCCAAGTCAGCCGCTGAAAAAGTATAATTATTATTATGAAAGTTAATAAGGATGTTATCAATACAGTTCCGACCCCTTGTGCTGTCATGGATGCATGGAATGTAATTAAAGGATTTTAATAGATTAGTGAAATTTAAGTTATTTGCATGATTAGAATGAAAGGCGATATTGAAATCGGCATTAATTATGACATCACTGTATCTATTACATAACTTCTGTAAAACTGTAGCCATTACTTGGAAAACATTATTTATATCTATATATATATATATATATATATCTTCCTGTAGATGGTGATAACTATTATATTATTTATAGGAATTTCCAAAGCAGAGATTTCACATACCTTTTCGATACTCAGTGATGAAATATCGGTGCGTTCTACGAAATCAATGTTGGGTTTACACAAAATCAGGGTACCACCGTGAATGTGCGAGGATCTGCAATAATAGGAACCCATTCTGTAGTTGGCAATTTTCAAAGAGCTTATCTCGTGTGACAACAACCAGTGTTCACTCATGCACAGTATATCGTGACTAACTGAGCAACCCTGAAGATACCTATCAATTTCATGTGTTTTGTTTCGAAGACATTGTATGTTAATATGTGTTACTGATATCTTAAAAATATAATCAGAGATAGGTTTGATTATCCTGCGGGTTTCTCCCTGTTGTCCGAGGCCGACGACCTCCGAAAATTTCTTTGCCTGTTATATGGTCTCATAATCGTATCCTTGGGCCACACTTACGATTCTTGAATGGCCTTAGATGCAGTGTAAGATACAGTTATTTTAAAGGCAGCAATCTGATCAGATTTGGTGTTTAGCTTCTTCCTCGAACTCGCAAATCGGCTTTTTGAACCTTATTTCCACTGGAACTCTCAACTTATTTCCAGAAAAGTTATCTAACTTTACATTATCTTCTTCGCCAGAATCTATACCCGAATAATTTCCGCACGTATTTTCTGGTGGAAGTAAAATAATCTCGGACGCAGTATCGCTTTCATCCTCCTCAATCATTTGCAAGGTCAAGCCTCTAAAACAATGAAAAAACTACTAAGTAAATAGAATTCGCCTAAAATATCTCACCGTTGTGTATAGTCCTACATGTAAGACGGTAATATTCTTAACCGGTTTTTAATGACCAACCGAAAAATATTTTATTTTATAGGCTTTCCGAAATATAATTAAGTGCAGCTTGCAACAAATAAATAGATAAATCTAAGCTTTTATTTACCGCCAAAAATTTCAAGTCAATCGGATCCATTTTTGGCTTCAAACAAAATCTATTTTAACGACAAAAACACTACTGAATAACCAAATATTGGCATTCATTGATTGAAAACAATGTTTATAAAGTCTATGCATAGATGGCAGCATCATAAATTTGCTGTAAAACATTTTAGAGTACGTTCGGAAAGGCGTTCTATATGTAGGGCTATAGGCATAGGGGTTTATTATTATTTGCATTACAAGCACTTAAAATTAGAGATCGATCGAAAATCGTTTTTTCTTTTCGGCCGAAACCGAATTTCGGCATAAAGTTCTTTTTCGGCCGAAAACCGTAAGTCGATGTAAAATTGAAAACGAAAAAAGAGAACAAATTTCAAATTTCTGTTGTCACAATTTATAGAGATTTCAGGTAAAAACCCATACGATTACAAACAAAATATCAGGAGAGGAACCACGTGCTTCTTCACTTCTCGAAATAGAAATCAAATCTCATTCTGCCTTCTGGCAAATGCCTCGTCATTGGTCATATAGAGATCATTCGATTCGTATTCGCTTTATTATTATTATCATTGCATTCCTCGAAGTTTGACGATCATCCCGACCATGCTGCCATGGTGCAACCAGCAGCGTGCTAACCGAGAACGAAGCGGAAGTAACCACCTAAAGGTGTTATGTGATCTTGGTCAGCCAGCAAAAGTGATACAAGCGGCCGAAAACGAAATTCGGCCGAAAAGGATATTTTGGTCGAAAATTGCCAAAAACCGAAACCGAAAACGAAATTCGGTCGGTCTCTACTTAAAATAACAATAATATTGTGAACTAATTAAAATCATTAATTAAATATCACCCTGTCGCAAGTTTGAACTTGAACTTGAAAAATGTTATATAAACATTCACTGTTAATTATAAACAATTTGAGCGGTCGACGGGAGCGACTTTAATCCTTAATGATGCAGCCGTCAGCATTTTGTAACATATAAATACGCAGGCAAACGCCGAGTTAATCAGACTTTCGGGTCTCTCAAACCGCTCCATTAGTCGCTGGGCAGTACACAGGTACGTCCACTTCTAGTTGTTCTATCCCACAACCCCCATAACTGAGAACACTTATACACAGGTATAAGGTTGTCAGGTCCTTACCTAAACTGGGTGAACGTATGCATAGGTATACGGCATTCGGGGGCTACTAAAAGTATAAGAGAGAGTCGAATTTATGAAGTATTAGAACTTCTACTAAAGGGATAGTTTTTGGGGAGTTTTAAAAAGTAGTGAAAGTGCCTTAGCAATTTGTGATAAACTTAAAAGACTTACCTTATAAATATCAGAACAAATACCTAAATAAAAGACAACCCGCTCACATAAACTTTATTAATAAAATAGTAACGTCGTTTGCTAGACAAACTTTGAACTAAGCCTCCCTCGAGAAGACATGCATTTCATATTAATTGGGTATAGGGTAAACTCTTAATTCATCTATAATCTTAAACACGCCTTTATTAGTATACAATCTAACCGTTGTTAAGTTTGTTTGTAAATAAACTTGTTATTGTTTTTATCGATGTGTCTCCTTTATTATCTCTACTCAACTTGACGTAGTGCGTTCCTAAATCTGAGTTACTCTCCTACACGCTAAGTAAGGCGTGTCGTCACAGATAAAAAATACAAGTCGTGACAATATTACATCAGAACTTGCCTCATTCATTTTTATGCGACAAAAACCCATGAAGCCGCCACAAATGTTATTGCGTACTGTTTTATACAGAGGGAACACGTGTAAGGCCTCATATATGTAACCCAGTATTTATTTTAAGTAGATATAAGAGGGAGACCATCGTAGGCATAGGGTCATCACTTGTCACTTTCCTCTAATTGGTTCTTAGTTACTCTTAGTATGATTCTCTACCTATCCAAAATACTTTCTGTTTTTTACAGGCACAATTGATGATGCTTCCTGGGCAATGTGTAAAGAATGGACCCCAGCGCAGCACAGCCTTTTTCAGACCGCAAATTTCTTTTTTGCAGCAGCATTTTTGGTTCCTGGAAGCTTTAAGCAAAGTGTTCTATTAGTAAGGTATGTAGTCATGCTTCAACAAAAAAACTTTTTTATTGATTTTTACACAACCTTTGCCAAATGCTTTCGGATAATGTAGCATAATAGTCCTTTAACCGCAGTAGTTCAAGCAAGTCTAGTTTTATTAACATTTGTTATAATACAGTTAGCAAATATCAAATTGTCAATACTACTTATCCAAAAATAAATCCAGTGATATAGACGGTTATAGTGAAACCAATACACGCGACTGAAATTCACCTCCTTGTACTTCCGGCACCTAATATTACGTAATTGAAAATATTTATCAACGACAGATACCAGTTGGGATAAGATATAAAATATTCTTCCTTTAATGTATAATATTCATATTCAACACATCTTATTCTAGTAAAATAATGAAAGATCGCGAATTAATTATCACTGATCGCCAACATTTCTTTTTCTTGTAACTGTAAGCTGAATAGCATACTGTAGTAAAATGAACCTATCTAAATACGAAAATGACAAAAAAAAAGTTTTAACACGTCAAGTTTCTTGTTACATTAAACAAACCACATATACAAGGGCTGCATTTAATATTTATTGGAAAAATTATTTTACAAATTTTTTAACTCTGCATATCGACTATAGTTATAATTTATCCTAAATTAACATCTAAGAAAAAAGTAAACGTCAAAACATTTATTTGAAACACACTGATCTATTACATCGCCCTTGGTACCGAATTTCCTTTGCCCTAACAACGCCCAAATTCTCAGGAAAAAAATGATAAGTGGGAATGGAGAAAGTGAATTTTTAATGACATTCGGCAATTGGTGCGCCATTTCGCAACAAAAACTGTACACACCGCAGCAGCTGCTCTTGCTCTTCAAAGCGCAAATAAGACCGTGCTAAGAATATTGCTCACACATCTGGGGTGCCGCACCAAAGCACACCCTAAAGCTGCTGGATTCCATTCAGAAGAGGGCTGTGCGTCTCGTCGGCGACCTGGAATTGACCTGAAATCTGGATAGTCTGGAACACCGCAAACAAATGGCCGAGATATCCGTGTTTTACAGATATTTTCACGACAGATGTTCCAAGGATTTGGCCCGCACCATCCCGCCCGACAGACGGCAAGAGCGCACTCGTTCGTTGTACAACAGGGCATCTGTTTCCCCCTAATTACAACCTATAACATAATTATTCAAAAACCGTGTCAATCAACATCTTCGCGCACACACACTGCTCGTTGAGTGCCATAGGGTCTCCCTAGTGTGTGTGCCACTGTCATAAAAAATCGATTTGTAGGAGTCTAAAAGTTCAATAACTGGTTGCCCGTAGTTTGCATCCATATTGTTGCCTAAAAACCCCCCACTACACTTATAAATGAGTTCTAAGGATCTAAGGTCTATTAGTGGTGAGCTTTTCTATAAAATTAACATACAGCAATTTTCTAATTTATGGCTCAATAAAAATACCTTCTTTTAATTTGGCGTCACTTAACTTAAAACATTGATAGTTGCATCAGACTACGACTACGGTTAACGAACTGAGTTGTGTTGATATTTTCAAAGACCATTCATAAAATTGGTATACGAAGTGTGGTATGATTTCACTTTTTTTTTGTTCAAACTGTGCCTAACCTAATAGCAAGGCTTCCAACATACCATTAAGTAAATTAAATGAAGAGTAAAGGCTGTGTGCATGTACGAAACACAGTAAATGAAACAATCTTTGTGTTCCATGTAAAAATTTTAATCCAAAATGACTTCTAAAAGTGGCGAACAGGACGCTTTCGACTTAAGACATCATCAGTCTTACCTGAAAAGTAAGTTAAAGAACTACTGCAAATTTGTTTTGGTAAAAAAAAATAATAAAATTGACATTGTTATGTTTAGATACAAAATTTGTTAGAGTTTGAAAGGTGTAAATTAAGAATGATAATTTTTTTTTGGTGATTTTTTGTGATTTTTTTAATGAGTAGAAAGAAAGGAAAATGGTGGACGTTCTTTCACTTACTTGCCAATGAAAAAGAACATATCCATGAAGACAAACGAACAACACAAATCGACAACGGTCACATCCAAATTGTTCGTCATATTTTAAAAGAATGGTTCACACAATTTAATTTAAAATCTTTAAAAGACAAAAACGCGTTAGAACCACGTTTTCGGGCGAAACGACAAACGTGTCGCTATTGACAGTCTTGATAATTAGACTGATGACGCAGGAAGAGATACGTCAAGAATTGGCGGTAATTTTAAATTTAAAAAAATGACAAGATAAAAATAAATAAATTTTGTTAATCTCATCTAGCTTAGTGGCAGTCTTACTGTACTTTAGGAATACTATAGACAATTAAGATACTTTTATATATTTTTATCTTTTAAACTTAACACTTGTCATTTTTTAAAATTTAAAATTACCACCAATTCTTGGCGTATCTCTTCCTGCGTCATCAGTCTACTTGCCAAGACTGTCAACAGCGACACATTTGTCGTTTAACCCAAAAACGTGATTCTATCTTGTTTTTGCCTTTTAAAGATTTTAAATTAAATTATGTGAATCATTCTCTTAAAATGTGACGTACAATTTGTGAAATGTATATATGACCGTTGTAGATTTGTGTTCGTTTGCCTTCATGGATATGTCCTTTTCCATTGACAAGTAAGTGAAAGACCGTCTATTTTCCTACCTTTCTACTCATAAAAAAATCACAAAAAATCACAAAAAAATATTATCATTCTTAATGTACACCTTAATTAACCCATTTCAAATCTAAACATAATAATGTCCATTTTATCATTTTCTTTTCCAAAAAAAATTTGCAGTATTCTTTGACTGTATACTAATGGGGGTTCTTTTACTTACTTTTCAGATAACACTGATGATGGCTTAGGCCGAAAGCGCTCTGTTACGCCACTTCTAAAAGTCCTTTTGGATTAAAATTTTTGCATGGAATACAAAGATTGTTTCATTTACTATTAAGCAAATTAGTTGCCGTCTCCAAGTCATCAACCTCAACTGACATGTCTGCTCCTTCATAATTTAGGGCTAATTGAAATTTAACTTCTTCCATTGAGCCACAACTGCAAAATTAATTAAACAGCAAAAAATACAACTTCATACAAAAAATAAAAACATTTTTAAACATAATCTTAAAAGCTGTAACCGAAATATTAGCCCAAGTCCAAAGAGCGGTAATAAGTGGTAAATACCAAAAGCAAATCAGCTGTTCCATGACGTCATAATTTCCATTAGTTGGGTTAAAACCGCTGAAAATGGGCTCAGGTCTAATAGTCCCGGTAACACTGACTATACAATACTACCTCATCTAAGGGTTGTCCTTTAAAATTAAAATCCACTGTAGATACGTCGCCTATTATTATCGACTGAATGCTGCTAAAAACTATCTAATTTCATGCAACATTTCTTAGACCTCCTGACACAAGATCGTTTAATTAGAAGATGCTTTTTGTTTTAGAGCCCTACTCTCCTTC
>MU188753.1:433-36130 GCA_016904865.1 Pissodes strobi
AGGCTATTTCTAAAAATGATGCAGTGTATGAACCGGTATTCATGAAAAAAGGATTTTCGAAAGCCAATTTTTATAAATATTTTATTACAGCCTTTTAACATCACAAAAATTTTGTGATAACGATCTAATAGAAGCAATATTCTTACCCGTGCGTCGCCGTCGGTTAGATTCAAGTAATGAAGATTTTCCAAATGTTGAGCAAATTTTTCATGATATTTTGGAGACAGTTGTTTAGCGTCAAATTTATAACACTTACACTGAAATATACAAAAGCTAATCCACTTGGTAAATGAACTTACTAGGGTCAAATCCAAAATACTTAACAAAACCGCTTCGCTCAAAATTCTCGGCAATTTACCAAAATATTCTTTGAATTCTTTTATACAGACTTCTCCCCCGCATTTGATGGCATCTAAGGTAATTTCAGTGACTGATCTCAAACATAAAACACGTAAATTTTCAACAGGTTTCTTCGGAGACATGACTACAAAAAAAACGCGCGATTTACAACTGACTTTTGACTTTTATTTTTAGGCATTTTGTTGGCAATGAGCCAAATTATTTTCTAGATTATGACTCCATTAAAACTAGTCAATTTTTGCTACATATTCGCCGCCTGGAACTTTTAGCGCGCATTTAAAAATAGGATTACCCAAACATTATTGCTGCTGTATATTTTTCAATCTTATGAAGCTCCTTAGAAATACAACTGACTGAAAAATTGTTTTGTTCTAATGTTAATAAAATGAGGGTTGGATGTTATGATTATATGTATTTTATAACATCTCCTGGTTATAAGATGACTCTGATTTGATGTACCCCATCAACCTCTGTCTTATGAAACTTGCGTAAAATGCAATAGGGGTGGCAAAACTGGGGACGTGGTGCAGAACGCATTGGGAAGAAGCAGGATTGGAAAGTTGTCGGTATTAGGGAACATTGACTTACAACCGTCTGTAACCTGTGTAACTCATGTAGACTTAGGAGAAACGTCTTGAGTTAATAGATTTATACATATAGAGAAAACCAGTATTATGGAATACGAAAATTTGGCGTGAAAATGAAGATTCTCTGGCATTGGATGCGGAAGAATGTAAAAATAAAAAGATCGGCATCAATTCTGACCCACTACGTTTAAACATTTTCGTTCACCACCATCGGTCAGTGTACTATTTTTCTCCAAGAAAAAAGTTAAAGCATATTCGCTTGCCGCCGAATAAAATTTGCTTTACATTACAATACGCGTGTCTGCACCCGCCTTTAAATTTAAATGCTTAAGAGATTTAACGTAAATGTCAATTATACCTTTTTATTTTATTGTAAATAGAGTTTGCGTCGTTAATAAAAGCCATTTGGGTGACATCATCAGTTTTAAGTTTGATTTCCATGTTTAATATAATATGTCCATTAATATCGTCAGCCGCTAACGTCAGAACTCAGTAGTACCTTTGTTTGAATCTCCTTTACTCAAGCAACGGTTGTACTTAGGCAGTACAGTATTAGCTGTAGCTGTTGATGTTCAGATTGTTTATAAATCTTATAAAGACAATGACCGATCTAAATTGTTCGATTATTCTCTCGGCTTACACCTTTGTGAATTAATAATATAATTTCCCTTACTGTTTACTGTTGACAGTGTAAACTGAGCCAATTTTAGACGACGGAAAAAATCGTCTAAGGCTACGTGCAGATGACGCGTCAAGCAGCGAGTGCAGCAGCGAGCGAAGCAGAACATAGCGGAGAGTTAAAAAGATGGTGATCAAAGTGATGCGGCAGCAGTCTGCGTCAAAATGTCACGAGAGCGGGTGGTCGCAATGTGTTTGTATAACATTAAAATTATTGCGGCTCCTAATTTAGAAAAAAAGAAAAAAATACGGGATTCATCCCATAAATAAACAACGTGAGAAATCCATTTTTTCCTACTGACTCACTCAACTTACCAAGTTTGTATCTATTGTGATGGTTTGAACTCGATGCTCAACTCCTCGCTATCCTTCTACACTCGCTTGTGCACTATGCACATTGCAACCTAAATACACACGTTCGGTTTCATTTTCTTGAGCCCCCGTAGCGAGCGCAGCGAGCGGAGGGACATGCGAAACAACTTAATTATTTCCGACATTCGGCCAGTCGCGGAAGGTCACCAGAAAAGATCAAAACAAAAACTTTTTACAAACATAACTTAAACAATAATTAAAAACACAGCTTGGCACTAACGGAGATTGAACCAGCAACCCTTGCATCACAAACACACTATCTAACCACTGACCTATCAGACGGTTACAAGGGATCCAGCGCATTATAAGATCCTTTACACAAATAGTGCACTATATAAAAATCGGCCTTTCCCATTGGTCGATCCGCATGGCCCTCCGCTCGCTTCGCTCGCTACGGGGGCTCAAGAAAAGGAAACTAACCAGGTGCTAACCCAATCTAACCCAAGACATACCCAAAATCAAGAAAAAAAGCTGTTTAGAAACATAATCTTAAAAAAAAAATAAAAAAAAGCAACGGGGTTCGAACCCGCGTTTCCCATGTGAGACCCAACGATCTAAACCTCTACACCACAAAAGCTCTTGATAGAAATCGATTGCATCACGCAGACATATCGTAATACGAGATGGATCGACCAATAGGAGAGGTCGATTTTTACATAGTGCACTATTTGTGTAACGGATCTTAAATGCGGATCCAGCGGCACTCTGTAACGAAATAGCGATAGAGATTCCCTTCGCTTCCCTATTTCGTACTCTGTAACTAGGTTCGGTCGTGTTCGCGGCTATCCGAATATGACCGAAACAGTGACAGAGAAAAGATTTAAAACGACAGATCGAGATTACTTTCTATCCAAGTGACATATCATTCTGTCTCATTCTATTCCATACTTAACCTTCTTTGTCTCCCTTCGATGAAAAAAGTGAAGAGGTTATGTTATGGCATAAACCTAACTACTCCGAATAGACGCTCAGTTAAACCTTTGTTTATATAAAGACAATGGTTAAACGGTATAAAAACGTATTGTATTTGGACTCTCGCTTGCCCAAGCGAGCGTCCAAAGCTCGATTTCGGCTCGCTTACTTTTGCTACTCGGTATGAGATGGCGCGCAATTCGACGGTAAAATCATGCATTATTGCCGGTTGTCTTAAAACAAATGTGAGTTTGGGGAATATTTATGATTTAATGCGTTTCATCATAAACCTAAGTATGGTTGGGTTTATGGTTTTATAACGAAAACGTTTGAATTAGAAAATAAAATACATCTCTTTTACGTATGTAATAATTATTATCAACATATGAAACATTAATTATTTAAATCCAAAACCGATTTTTAAAAGACGTATAATAATACGTCTGTAAGTAGGTAGGTACCCATTAAATTAATTTAGGCGAAATAAAATGGGATTATTTAGTAAATTATTATGAAACGATAGTAAATATCAAATACATCTTTACAATTTATGTATGAAGCAGGATATACATCAATATGTAATAGTTGGTTGACACGAAATTGAATTGTAAGTATGTAGGTAAGTATAATAATTCAATTAAAAAAATCACTAAACAGACGAAAATGTATGACTTTTGTCTTATCGTCGTCAACATCTTAATCAGGTCTTCATTTATTCTTTCGTTGAATCCTACCTAAAGAAAAATTTTAATACCGCATTTCAAGGGAAAAATTAAATATTTTTACCTGAATTATGGAAATATAAATTATTCCCTGCATGTCTCTAAAAAATCATACGGTTTTTTAAAAATTGGATTTTTAAGGTGGTCTAAAAAATAAGCAATTTTCTAAATTCCGCATGTCAAGAGGAAAATTTTATATTTTTTACTTATTCAGGCATTACAGATTACTCGTTAAATTCTCAGAATATATAAAACAAAGTGTATGTATGAGTCCTGAGGTAAGCGGCGCATTGTAACAAGAGCGAAAACCCTGAAGTAAAAAAGAACAAGATTGCTCTAAAAACAGAAAATAAACATTAAATTAAATCACACTCATCAATTTATTACATTTTACAATTAATATATATAATAAAAGAGCTTGTCCTGGGATTTAGCTGAGTTAATTTATTTTATGAAATAGATAAAAAAGATTCCAAGTCTGGTATTATTTAATTTAGTTCCATTTTTGTTTGTTTTTAAATCATATAAATAAAAACTTGTTTTTAAACAATTTTTTACTAAAGTACTGGACATAATAATACGGATATTGAATTTTTTTCAAACATTTATTACGTCTATAAGTTTTGAACCAAAAAATATATCGAGATGCGGTTTGAATTATGTTGTAGAAAATTTTATTGAGAAAAAGATACTTTATCGGAAATATTTCATATTGGTAGGAACTGTATTATACGGGGGTTGAAATAAGACAATGAAAAATTTCGAAAAATCAATCGGACCGACAATTTTTATCGATGAATCGAACTTTTTAACACGCTTTTATAAGCTTCACCTGTATGTATGTTTGTTTGTTTGTAACTGACGAACGCCAGCTCGTGATCCGTTCGACATGTTCCCGATGAGGTAGAGGGCTGAAATTTTCAGGGGATGTAGATGGGGTAAAATGAAGATTCTGTGCCAAAACTGGAGGTCGTAGCCCCCCCCCCCCCATTCGGCAGGAGAGGGGGAGAGGAAAAAAATTAAAAGAATTAATTCCGGGAGAACGGAAGGGAGTAGTGGGTCCAAATTTTTATGGGAGGTGTGGTACCTGGGGGGCTACCTTGGGCCACATGGGGGGCGGCGGGGCTCTAATTTAAGGGGGGAATTTGGGGGAAAACTGTTTTTTGGCCGTAGCTCTGAAACGAAGGCTTATCAAGGGCCGACGACAATATAATAATTTTATAAGTTTATCTAATTATCCTGGTGAGGATCACCAGGATTAAATAATATAGTTTAAAAAAATGCTTCCATAGTACATCGAACTAAAAAGTGGATAATAAATATAGTTTAAAAAAAAACTAAAAAAACACGCTTTAATGATCAATCGAACTAAAAAACAAAAAATAATTATTAATACAGGCAGAAAATAATAATGAACGAAACATATTAGTATTATTGTGAAAAAAGCGTGGGGTGCTCGTTCGTCGGGTTATTCATTATATTTTGACACCCACCTGCAGCCGTAATTACAGGTAATGCAAAAAAAAACTTAAATTCAAAAGTTGTATGGTTTTTAATATATTATCTTTTAGAAATGTCAAAAGAAAAAAATTGCCTGTCAATTGTCAAAAAACCGCGTAACCTTAATTTTTTTAAATGGAACACCCTGTATATTATTACATATTTGGATTGTGCGAAAAAGTGTAGACATATTTCATGCATAATGTCCTATACCTATCTCTAACGGTTTTTGAAATATTGACAGTTGAAAATCGACCATTTACCAAGTTTGACAGCTTGTAAAATCTAAACGGCTAAAGATAGAACAAAACGGTTTGCACTTTCCAATATTGGTTTTTCATAAGCTATCGTATGACACTAACTTTTTAACCAGAGGTTAAATTTATCCGTGATTTTTTAACCTCTGGTTAAATCTAAAGTTAGTGTTATACGATAGCTGATCATTAAAGCGTGTTTTTTTAGTTTTTTTAAACTATATATATTGTTTTATGCATCAGTTTAATTGCCTAGTTAATTAGAAAAAACAAGTTTGTCAGATTTTTGACATCTGTCATATTTTTCGAGATGCAATTGTTTTTTTTGCCAATTTTTTTTATTAATGGACTAAAGATTTTTAAATGACGAGGCAACAACTTAACATTTGGTTGCTTTGGTTACTTTTTTATTGATTTTGTGTAGGAATTTATTACAGCAAAAAAAAATATTTGTTGTTTTCCGAAACTTTGTGATATTTATACTTTTGCAAAACAACGAATAATTTTCTTCTTCTGGTGTAATGAATTTCTACACAGACTATTTATTTTTTAGTTAAGTGTGTATTGGTGAACTTATTTCATGAAAAAAAGTTCGTATAAACATGGGTCGGGAATGCATTGTTGTTTAGTTACTGGGTGTTAAATTTTGTTATTAATATCTCCGCCACTGACCTATTACTCAGATATTTTTAGCCTTTTTTAGACACTAATTTAAAACAAGCGATGGCAAATTTTCTTGAAATATTTTGTGCAGTTTGAATGGAAAAAAATAAAAACAACTTGCTTATTGCAAGAGCCAGGAACATATAATAAAATAGTTATTTTTGTTACAAGTACCTAAAATGGAGTTTTTCAGAACGAATCATTGCTGTTTCCGGACGAGGCATTAGCCGAGTCCGGAATAGCAGATGAGTCCTGAAAAACTTCATTTAGGTACGTGTGACAAACACTATTTTTTGTCATACGCTCCCAAAATTTAATTTTTATTTATACGCTTTTTGCAATTCTTCAGAACGCCTGAATTTGCAAATTTACCATAATTTTTTAACTCATAATGTACGAAAAAGTTAGCTTAGAATTTGATATCGTAGCAACTATTTGACAGTTTTGTCATGTCATTCGATTTTTTTGACATTTAGACATATTCAGGAATTTTGGAATAGTCCGTAAAGGTTGCTATGACGACTTTTAGGGACTAGGCCTAAAAAGAAGCATTTTACGGACTCAAATGAGTCAGTAAAATAGCTATTTTTGGGAGCGTATGACAAAAAAACAGTTTTTTAACACCCCATGTTTAGATGAACTTTTATTCATGAAATTACTTTAGGAATGCGCCCTTAAATTTAATAAGTGAAGAGTGAAAGCTGTGTGCATGTACGAAATATACTAAATGAAACACTCTTTGTATTCCATGCCTAAAATTTTAGTCCAAAAGGACCTCTAAATTAGCCTAACAAAGCGCTTTCGGCCGGTGCCATCATCAGTGTTACCTGGAAAGTGAGTAAAAGAACCACCCAGTAGTGGAGAACAGTGAATGCTGTCGAATTTTGGGTTAAGAAATTAAAATTTGCAATCGGCATTGTTATGTACATTATGGCATGAATAAAATTGTATTTTGAGTTTTAAATTTGAATTTTGAATTCTGAATTTGTTAAGATATAAAAGACGTTAATTAAAAATTGTAAATTAAGCCTGATGAGTTTTTGTGTGATTTTTTTTTTGTTATGCAATTTTTAGTTGCTCGTCATTATCGTTTTCACAATTTGCCTAGCGAGCTTTTAGAAAACTCGTTACAAATTGGATCGAATAGCATTTTCGAAACATATCTACACTGGGATTTATATTCCATCCACCATGTTGCATAATAGTCGAAAAGAAATTTTCCAGGAAGTCCTGATTTAATCTGTTAGTTAAAAGAAAAACCGATTTTTTTCTTGATTTCTCCGATTCAAATAAGGGATGTATTGCATTGATGGTTTGAATCATACCAGCAAAACAAGACGGCCTTTCTGCTGCCTTCGAGTTTTTTAATTTTGAAAAATATCTAAGCCTTTTTTAAAAATTTGGAATATTATGGTATTTTTGCCTGACAAAGCACAACCGTAAGGATTTTTTGAATAGTTCCGTTCACTATTTAAAGAATCAAATAAATGATTCATATCTTCCAAAAAATTGGCAGTATGAATTCCATCCGCATGGATTTGCCCGTTTTTGACACATGTTTTACCGCTGCAGCAAAGTGTGGGACAGAACCTGTAAGGCTAATTTAAAGGACATTTTTTCGAAACCATTTGGGTTAATATGTTTCTGAGAAAGCTTTGGCATGGCTCGTGCCGTATTCGAAGACTGATCTATTGCAAACACTCTTTTAATATGATCAAAACTTATAATGTTCTCGAACAAGGTAAAATTATTCTATAGCAAGTTATACCGGATATTTTTGAATAAATGAGGTACATCAAATAACCCAAAAACGTTGTGTTTCTGATAAAGGAAAAATGGCGTTTCAGCACTTATTCCTAACAAACTAAAAGCTTTTCTATTGTTTGAATCCTGATCACAAACGATTGCCTTTCGAAGAAATATAACAGCATTTAAATTATCGAGGGCGTACAAAATTGAAGATTTAAATTTTTCGCCTTTTACCAAGGTCCCGAAAACAAAATATGCCAAAGGCAATTTCCATTTGTAATGCAAGCCTTGAATAGAAAAAATTTAAACTTGTTTAGCATGTTTCGGAAGACGTCCTAAAGGACTAAGACCCTCGGAACCCCCAATAATTTCTATTTTTTTGGAATCTTCCAAGTCTTTTTTAATCGACATTTCGGCAAAAGCCAAAATACATTTCCGTTCTCCACTAGACATGGTAGAATATTTTTTTGAAGGTGATTTAAGACAGTTTTGTCGATTCCCGTTTTAAAGATGCATTCTCCAATCCAACCTCTTATACTAGAAACACTGGGGAGAATTAAACCTTGCCGCTTTAAAAAGCGGCAAACTGAGGGAGATTTATAATAAAGGAAATCTTTCTCCCGCGCCTTTTACCGCGAAACTGTATCCCCACAAAACTTTTTGCTGCTAGTGACAAACAAGCCATTGCTGAGCTGTAATGAGCAATAAGGGGACATTGACCTTTTGGCTTTTAATTTTTGTGTTCAATCTGATGTTTTTTTGTCTTAATTCTGCAAGCTTGCGGCATTTAATTTGCGTTTTCAAAAAAATCAGTGGTAGGTATTTATTTTTTGAGCTGGTCCTTTAAATCGTTTTGGCGTAGAAGGTGCGGAGGAGTTTAATTGATTGCTGTTTTAAAAATCCGTTTCCAAAAAATGCCTTCGCATACATAATTGCGGTAGATTTCTTCCTTTGGTAAACTAAGTAACTTCTGATTTCCTACAATATAAAGTTATTTATACACGGTGGTTCCTTAATGACACGCTAATATTTAAGGAGGTGATTCTTGGACCCGTTTTAAGAAAAAACTTCATAACGTCTTAACTTTTGAGATATATAGAGGTCAACAAAAATAATTCTTAGACCCTTCTGGATTTCTCCTGCGTCGAATTGCTACTAAAAGTCGCAGGAGAAATCTGGAGTTATTTCATCAGTAGCCTGTGGAAGTTTTCATCAGTAGCCTGTGGAAGTTTTCTGGCAAAACTATTACATATTAGACAAGCAGTGGCACGCCACCGACTTTTCTTAAAATAAAAAATATATATAATTTTGAAATCTTTATTTTTTAAGGAAAATATTTGATCACTTGTTTTTTTTAGTCCGACACACGGGCAAAAGCCTTGCATCGGACTTAAAAACATCAACTGATCAAATTTGTTTAGAAATGTATGCGGATTTCAAAAATGATTTTTATTCTAAGATAAAGGTGCGTACCATTTTTTTCTTCAAAAATATTCAATGCAAAACTGGTACGGACGCCACTGAAAAAAAAAACTGTCTGTACAACAGAAAATACACCTTGATGCCTAAAAGACGTGTCCCTAATTTCATTAAGATATCTACAATAGTATCGCACTTATTATATAAAAAAAAAATGTTTTTTTTTTAAACTTTACCTCCCTTTGTATCTAAAAGTTAAGTTGTTTAGGGCATACATTCATGAGAATTTTTTTTCCTAAAATGTATCCAAGAATCAACCTTTTAAATATTAGCATGTCATTAACGAACACCCTGTATAGTAATGGGCAGTGGCGGCTCGTAGGTATACAGTGCGAGTCTCTAACTTTGGAATAAATTGAGTAAAGGAGAGATATTTTTTTCGATAACTAAACTATGCTAGCACACGTCGATTACTATCTGCCGAACTGAAACTTTATTATGCCCTTTAAAAGAATAGTAAAAAAGGGCTTTCATTAAAAAATAGTCGATGACGTCATATCTCAAATTTGAAACATCGGTATGGAACGGCCCGAAGTATTATGCCCACTATTATAGGTTTCGATAAAGTTCGTGATTAATCCCCAGTTTTATTCCTTCAGATTAACGTCAAGGTTCATTGAAAGTTTTATTCTTACCACTATTTAAAATCCATTTTTTGCAAAGTTCCAAGTTCTTTAGGGGAATTCGAAATAATTTAATCCTGTGATTTCTTCGATTATTATTGCAGTTATAAAAACAACAGGTGATGCCTGACATGTTGAAAACAAATATAATATCAAAATATTTTAGTCAAAAATAGGAGAATAATAGTTAATGTCATATGAATTGTGAGAGCTCCGCAAACACTTGATCCACCCATAAACCTAACTAGTTGCTGCGTTGCTGCAATCGCTATTATTTGCAAAATTTAGCTACGCGCGCCGTGCAGGGCGCCACGCGGTTTTTGCTGGAGGATCGAGCAAGCACGTAGGTCTTACCTTAGTTCATATACATCGCGACGGACCGCGCAGTTTTCCGTGAAACAGTTTTTGATGAAAATTCGCAAGATGAAAGAGAGCGTTTTTATATGTTTTTACGAAATAAGGGTGATAATTGTATTGCTGAATATTAGTCATTTAATGGTTTTAGTGTTCCGGATCCGGGGTCAGATTTGATAGGTATCTACCTAGGTACCAATTATTTTAGATTTCATATATTGCAGTGTAGTAGTGGCATAAACCTAACTACGCCCCATAGTTAGGTTTATGGTACTAGGTACAAGATTTTTAATAATTTTACACATCATTAATATAATTATATTATAGGACATGTTATGTTAAGTTCCTATAATAGGTAGGTACGCCTAAATAACTAAAAAAAAGTATGTTTATACCTATTATCATACCTATATAGGTACGTACTAACAATAATAACAATACCTAGGTAATTACTAATTGTTACTAAAAAGTAAAAAACCACAAACCGTAAATAAAAAACTCCGGTCCTGCGACATTTAAAATAATAGGTAAATAACCGAAATAAAATAGAAGCCTCTTTTCATGTTTCATTATTATACATAATCAATTTAAAGTACATTTAAATTTGGCAACAGCGCGAGCGACCCGAGTTCTGAAAAGCGTTTGGCCGTTGTTTGGCAAGCGACGAAATACGATAAAATTTAATTCGTAATAATGGTGGCGCCATCTCTCGATACAATTGTAGCATTTTACTATAGCCTATGCCCACTGAGCGTCTATTCGGAGTAGTTAGGTTTATGGTTATGGTATTCGTTGATGTTATGTTGTTGAGATTTAATTAATTTAGATTTATTTATTAAGAATTTTTGGAATAATACAGTGGAATATCGGGTGAAAAATAATCATAAAATACACTGAAAGTAAGCATTTATTTTTGGTTGGTCAAAAGGAAATGTAATCCATTTGGGTCCCATATGTGTTGTGATCCAATTGGTAACGGAACGACTTACTGCTTATTGGCTTGAGGATAATAAAAATTCTTCTCCAATACCTGAAAACAAACAAATATTGTTTTAATTTAACTTTAAAATAAAACCTGTTGTTTGTATAATAATATAATTATAATTAAGTACATAATTATCATCACATTACATTTAAAAAATCTACCTAATTACCTAAAATAACTACAAATTAAATGTATAATCTTTTACCGGAAACCACTTCTTTTATTGGAATTATAATTTTTCTATGAAATCGTGTAAATAGTTCAAAATATATCCAGAGTTTACACTTAAATTTATTGACCAACATCCTACATACCTGTTTGATAATTTTGGCAATTATTGCCAATTGCAAAAAAGCGTAAGGCCGTTAGAATTTGTATTTGGCGAGGGATTCTTGTACACCTTTGTTCATCATTCATGTGAGGAACTAGCTGTGTGAATAAATAGGCCACTAGGTCCTTATTTAGATAGAAAAGTTCAATGACGCGTCTATCACGTATGCTGAATGGATCACTATCACTCCACATTACCCATACATTCTTGCAAGGTTTTAGATTTCGTTTACAAGAAACTTTTGCACTGGCAGCATTTTTCACAATATAGAGCTAAAGCTGAATTTATGAACTTAAACTTGATTAATATATTAAACAAAATAATTAACAAATATAATCAAAAAGTGAGGTTAAGTAGTAGTAGTAAACTCTCTGTTGGTCTTTTTCTTTCGAAAATTCAGCTAGAAACGACCCCTATCCAGGCTTAGCAAGAGGTAGAGCGACCGTTCTACAATGGTTACACCTTGGTGGATAGAGATACTATTTTTGGGGCTTCCAGTATGTCGAGTATGCACTCCTGGGGCCCCGACTTGTACATACACGGCTTATTTTAAGGTTCGAACACCACCGGCTGGACATCCACACACATTTAAATCTTGTACATGCACGGGGCTCTAACCCCCGGCTGGACGTCCGAATCTTATTCGGGGAATCTACACAGTCCCTGAAAGCCCCATGTGCCCCCAAACTACCATATATGTATATGAAGCTGGAACAAAATGGCCGATACCCGACACGTGCACACTCGACCGAAGACGAATCGGAAGTCCAAAAAGTGAGGTTAATGTTAATGTAAATCGAGATTCGAGAGTGTCTTCCTCTCATCCTCTTCTTTTTTCTACGTTTTTGGTTAAATTTGCCGATGTTTTCAGGACTGTTAATACCAAAGACAGTCTTTGGTTAATACTACAATCTCTGTCCGACTGAAGAATACGAAAATGGCCGAACTGTAGCCGAGGGCATAGAGATTTACTTATAGGATACCGCTAATTTTAGCGATAGCGATCTTGTCGCTTGCCTATCCTTATCGCTTTCCTTAAAAATAAAAGATAGAGAGTGCCGCTCATATACGTATTCTTTTATACGTATATGGTGCCGCTCCAGTGTACCACGAACACTTGGGTAATTCTGCCGATTCGGATATATGTTTTAATTAATTAGCCGAACGGATCCGATTTATAAACGGATACAAACGGATTCAAGAATTCGAAGCTTTACCTACAAATCTCGCCTCGCAACGCAGGCAGTGAGGGAGGCAGACTAACGTCTAGCCGCTGCCGGTAACTGGCTATCCCGGCGACTATAATATAAATGTTTATTTATTTATTTATTTAGTAACAGTAATTACAACCAATAACAGATACTCTTAACTATGCTACATAGGCATATTATACAGTTTCTTACAAAAAAAAAATGCTAAATACCAGGTAATTTATTATCAATGCGTTTTGTAAATTGTCCAACACTGACTAAACCCACATCTATATATCCTGCAATTTTATTATAATAATCACACATGCGGAAAATAGGAGAATTTCTATATAACTATGTTTTTAGAAAATCCAAATAGAATACCGTTTTACTACGAGTATTTATATTCTTAGCAGCAAATGGAAGCTGTGCCACTGTGCCAGAATGTCAGGGCTATCTATACTATCCTTTAAAATTTTAAGCAAAGGGAGTAAGTATGCTTTTATTCTTCTTTTTTCTAATGATAATTTATTAAATACAATAAGCAGCCTCTCGTGATCATATCCCTGTACCGGATAGTAGCCAAACCTTTTAAAAAACATGTATTTTAAGAACCTTCTCTGGACCGGGACCCTCTTTATAGATTTAGACCAAATAGTGTAGTGAGGAGATCAAATTACACTGCCATACTCAAGCTTAGGCACTACCAGGAAATCAAATAGTCTTAGACACACATCCACTCTGAAATGTTTAGTGGAGCGAACAATTAATCCTACCACTTTAAATGCAGCAGAAATAGTGTCAGAAATATGATTATTAAAAGATAAAGTTTCATCATAAGCAAAAAAAATTCCCGGACGCTTTTTCTTTGAGAAAGTAGCATTTTTCCGGCCTAGTCCGGGAAGTGCGTACTTCCCGGACTAGGCCGGGAAGAATCACATCATTGTGGTATGAAAATCTTGGTAGGTATGGTTTTGATAAATGCAGTTGATCATTACCATAGCAGCGAAATAACGACTGACACCTATGTGACAAGAAATTAGTTGACATTTTGATTTTTGAAAGTTTGCATGGTTTGATCGCATTTATCGTGATAAACTATGGAAAGCAGCAGCGATAGTGAGTTTGAAAATGTGCCTTACGTTTCATTGATTCGTTATTCTACACGGTTGCCGAAAAAAATAGTGTACGCAACACGTCCGAAAATAGTTTTTTGGACTCGCAGACTTCCAGGTCTCGCCTACGGCTCGTCCTAGAATTTTGTCTACTCGTCCAAAAAAATAGTATTTTCCGGACTTGTTACGCAAAATACTATATTCTATGGCGGATGGGAAACTGGGTAATTTTATCGATTCAAAACTCGTTGTCAAAGTAACAGTTTATTTAAAATAGTGAAATTAAACAATGTTTACCCGCTCAGATGTCAATTTTACCCACTCATATATATGTCATATATTTTCAGACACTCAACATTTTTCAGGGTCTTCCATCTTTGAAAGGTCATCTCTATATTCTTGTTCTTACTTTAGGTGCGATTTTTGCGGCAATAAAATGCTATGGACAAAATTCATAACAACCGTTAACTGTACAGCGATCAGGCCAATTTGACTCCCAATATTAATTAATCAAACTGTTTCCTTTTTATCAATATTTAATACATACTTCAGTTCAGGAGTAAAATTGAATATTATATACGATGCGACAGTAAAAAGGCTCTAACCTGCTCATGGGATTAATCCACTCGCTCCTTCGTCGCTCGTGAACTAACATATTCCACTCAAAACCTGTGAGTTAGACACAAGTAAAGCATCTTTTTGCCAAAAAATAAACAACAAGTTGATATGGGTTTATTTTTATTATTCAATTAAAAAAAATTGAAATAAAGAAAAAGTTGCACGGCCGCATAGAATAACGCAACAGTCAGCAACGCAACAACACCCAAAATAGAATTTGATGTCTTTAAAAGTAGTGATATTTTTACGATTTCGATATTTTTAGATCAAGAGATACTATTTCCTTGGTGGTTATTAATATTAGATATAATTTTATATAATTAAAAATATAGGATAGGTACACCGGACGGGCTGTACTTCTTTACCGTTTTAAAATAATTACTTTTGTACTTTTTGATTTCTTTATTATTGTGGCTTTGACTTTCAGATTTCCGTACTTTTTAATTTTTTCTTAATTTTGGCTTTGATTTTCAGATGTCTGAATCCGATAGAAAGACAAAACGACTTTCAGGATGACAATACAGGAAAAGAAAATTAGGAAAAGAAGCCAACACAAGAAAATTAAGCGGATCTGTGCAAAAATACTTAAAAATTGCACCAGACGCATCAACGCAACGTCATCATCTTCGCAGACGCAGAGTGGTGATATTCCAAAAATTTCGGAGAAGTAGCCCAGTGTGAGTGAACCTGCAGATTGTAGTGTGAGTAAACTGGCAGATCTTCATTCACAACCGTGTAAAAAAACATCGGAAACTGTTGTTGAAACTTACGATTTTGATGTTAATGATCCGTTCACTTGGCCTGGCATTATAAAAAATCGAATAATTGAATTATTAGTTCAAAATGACCCCCAGCAAATTGAAAAACAATATCCGGCTAATGAGACTGGTAGAAAATTTTATAAGAAATATTTTTCTAAAATATACTTATTTTATATACTTATGATCTTAAGTAATATTTTTTTCATAAATAGTTCTTAAGTAAAATGCAGAAATTTTGTTATATTTGCGTTTTGCTGGTTAGTTTCATTTATTTTTATATTTTTGGTATCTGTTATGCAATATTTAATAAAATATTTTTGGTTGGAAAAATTTAACTTTTTTATTAATAGGGCGGCAGTTTTGATGCATGCACAAAGGCGGCCAAGTGGCTAAGAACGGCCCTGGATATGACTGAATTATCATAATTAAATTGTTAGTAACATTCATATCCTTGATTTAATTATTACTCACTTCTTCTCGAGAATAGTGACACTTTCCAAAAAACGTGTTTTTTCAGGAGACGCATTTATAATTTTTATAAAGACTTGATCTTTGATATCTCAATAATATATTTAAGTCTTCTTATAACAATTTCAGTTATATTTAGGTAAATCAATTAAGTCTCATTTGCAATACATAGAGTAATATACTTTTTTTAATAAATATTGATTTATTATTTTGTAAATATAATATTACCCAAATATGTCATTGTTCCTAAAAGAAAATCATGCGTAAGTGACTTTAAATTTGGATCAAGCGCATTATAATTTTTAAATAAAATGAAATATGCATATAATATTTTATTTATTTTAATATGTAATAGTACAGATTTAAAAATACATTAACATTACATTTGAACTAAAGGGTTTTAAAAGTTGCGCATACAGGAACTGAAAACTGGCGCAGAAACTATAACTAATTACAACAGGTTGAACAGGTACGAACATCGTATAAAAATTTCAAAATGCAACATTACAAACTATTATAAAAAGAGGGTTGTAAAATTTGGGAATTGTATTTTTTTTAGCCAAATTTATCAAGCCGCTTTTCTTTGTGTCGGAAACTAGAGTAAAATATTCTCCAGATACACAATAATAATTTGAAACATCTCTCCGTGGACGTGGCAACGCACCTTGCAGGTCATAGACTGCAACTAGTTATTTTTATCATTCTTGTCATTCTCCTTTTCCTGTCGAGACAAAAGTTTTTCAGACCGATGGGTATCGTAACCAGACTAAAGTTGCAGCTTGGTTTCATCATTAGCATTGAAGAAGACCGTGCAATCCTCACACTGGTCCTTCTTAGGCTGGAAAAACGCCAGATTAAACTCAGAAATAAATAGAGGATAACTTCCATTTTCCCGATGTCTTGTGGTGTCAGCTCTACAGTAATGGCTGTCAATTCTCGGAATATCGTTAATGTGCTGCCGTATTCCATCTTTAATGTGATGATCCAGCATTTCATGGTTTCCAAATTTTCCTCGAAAGCCTAAAGAAAGAATGCCACCTGACTATTCTTTTGTTTTGGAAAGTACCATTCTGGTAAAGCGGTCTGTTATACCTAAAGTCGATCGCAAACATACTTTGCAGATGCGATTTTTTTTGGTTGATTCCATAGAAGTAGGCATTTTTACTTCTAAGACTATTATAATTGTTCGATATAGGAGTACTTTGGTTGATTCGCCGCGATATTTCAGGACAGGAATTCTAGAGTACCCCATCCTACGACTAAAAATTATTTTAAATTTGTTTGGTAAAAGTCTATACTTAATAAATGAATTACCATTTTAATATATAGGTAATTATGCCTATAGGTAACATAAAGCAATTTTGAAACGCCTTAAGAGCAGTGGCACATTTCAAAATGCGACGAAATAGATTTCGGTTATTGCAGGAACAATGACCACATTAACAAAATAAAACAGTCACAGGATAAATTATCCTCTTCTTAGCATAACATATTATCTGGAATAACGACACAATTCGAAATCTAATATCAAATTTGCATAAGGTTTTTCAAGAAAAGTGACATATTTTGTATAAGGTCGCTATTGAATTTATATTTAAGGGTTAAAATTATTTACCTATATGAAGAATAGTGTCACATTGCGAATCATGACGTTGTTTTATTGTAATGGAAAACAATATGATGCTTACCTTAGCAAGAAAACTGGCACAAAACACTTTATGTCAATATTGACGATAAAACTCTAATGATTTTCCGTACCTTTTTTAAATGTGTCGTTATTCTTACAAAAGACATGCGCACACGTTTAAAATTTTGTCACGACTGAAGGATGGGACGTTGTTCGCGACAAAATGCCATATAAATCGATATTAAAGAATAACGACATTAGTGTCATCTCTGGGAAAAACCTTGATATAGTTGCAAATGACCTTATTCCTGATAAACTAGATGCTTTTTGGGAGTGATCTGTCATTTAAACTAAAATATGCTATTTTTTGGTTAGTGTCACTATTCTCGAGAAGCAGCGACTATGCTTAACTCTATCAAAAGCCTTTTCCATGTCTGTGTATATTACGTCGACTTGTGATTTATTATGTAGGACATCCAGTGGCGGCTATTCAGCGGAAGTAGGGGAAGTGCCACTTCCTCAAGAAAATGTACTTTAAAGAGATACAATTAATTCATTCATCAGTAAAATAATATATTTTAAGATTCAATGATAAAATGTTCTTAGTTTAGGAATAATCTGTTTCCCGTTACCCCTCTAATAACTAATAATTCAATTATTTTCAAATATTAAAATCAAAGCTTCATAAGAATCTTGCCACCTGCACATTGGCCGTTAAGTCCACTATGGAATAGAACAGAGGTGAACGCACATGAAAATGTTTATTTCTTTTCGCGTACGCGCCGACAGCAGTGTCAATTTCATTATCATTTATGTAGACCTTTATGGAAGAGGTATTGCTCGAGAGCCGTCGAGTCATCAAAAGTATAAGCGCAACTAGTTGGTTGCCATGACAACGATGACGTCGTAATGGTCGTACATTTGTTTGGTTTGTAATGATTGGAAGAGCTGGCGTGTAGCACTGCCATTCTCAGATCAACGCGAAAGCACGTTGTTTCGTTTATTGCGAGTTTATTAGGGGACATTCCGCATTGAATTCTTGGACTTATTTTTTATTTACATTCAACGGTTGATCCATTATAGTATTATACAAGAGATATTTTCCATATATTCTAGTTTTAGTGTGTTATTCGTAGACATTTGTATTAGCAACAAAATGATTTGTTGCTAATACATTATGAATATATTTTATTTTTTGATGATGTACCTAAAATACCGGTAATAATAATTATTAACAAATTGGCGTGGACCCCAAAAATTTTTCGCCTGCGGCGCTGTTCCTTCTCTCGACCTCGGCAGCTCTTCCCCACTTTTCAAAGCCGCGAGCCGCCACTGAGGACATCATGCACATATTGTGTAAATGATAGTATATAGTAAGTTAGACAAAGTGGACTTTTTGGGTAAGAAGCCATGTTGACCAGAAGAAATGCGTGTTATAATTTCATTATAGATTCTATTGCAAATAACTATCTCAAATATCTTCCATACAGCACTTACAATCGCTATGGGCCTATAGTTTATAATCTCATTTCTGGAACCCCCCTTAGTTACATGGGATTACTTTTGAAACATACGCCAGGGTAGGTAGAGGTCCTCCGTTTGTTCCTTCCACCCTTACGTTGACTTCCATGTCTTCGCAATGCAACCAGTTGTTTGTAAGCTCGCAGATGGTTTAGGGGTCTGGATGGTTAGTCTTATTTTTTTTAAGGTTATATTTCTAAACAATTTTTTCTTGATTTTGGGTATGTCTTGGGTTAGTTTTGGTTAGCACTTGGTTAGTTTCTTTTTCTTGAGTCCCCGAAGCGAGCGGAGGGCCATGCGCAAAGTGAAATATTACTTGTTGTAATACGTGCCGGTACTTTGTCAGCACTTTCTACTATATATTTTGCTTAATCTAACTAAAAACCGGGATATATTTAACAAAAGCCATATTATAGTGGATATACAACAGCATGCATGTGTTTCCGCGAATACATTCCACTGAATTCAATACATATTAGTCATATTACAACATGCCTTTTTTAATTTAGAATATGGCGCCTGCAAGGGTGGAAGGGACGTCCGGAGGGACGACGGTCCTCCGCCAGCACTAGACTCGAGTGGTTCAAATCCCATCTTTTTTTTAAGGTTATATTTCTTAACAGTTTTTTTTCTTGATTTTGGGTATGTCTTGGGTTAGTTTTGGTTAGCACATGGTTAGTGTCCTTTTCTTGAGCCCCCGTAGCGAGCGAAGCGAGCGGAGGGCCATGCCAAAAGTGAAATATTACTTGTTGTAATACGTGCCCGTACTTTGTCAGCACTTTTTACGATGTTTTGCTTTATCTAACGAAAAACCAGGATATATATTTAACAAAAACCGTATTATATTGGAATACAGCAGCTTGCATGTGTTTCCGTGAATACATTTCACTGCATTCAATACATATTACCGTTCAGGGAGGAAAGGAGAGATGAACGGAACGGATGGGGAACGGTCCGCTGCTGTCGCTAGACTCTAGTGAATACACCCGTTAGGTTTTACCTTCAATTATATAAAAGCACAAGCGTCTAGAGATCCGGCGATTAGACGATTTAGGCGGACTGGTCTGTAACATTCATAAGCCGCTGACTGACGGTAACTGACTATCCATGATATTAGTATGGCTATGCATGGCCCTCCGCTCGCTTCGCTCGAGGCACAATCAACAAGAACTAACCAAGTGCTAACCAAACACAGCTAATCCAAACTAACCCGAAATTAAGAAAATAATGTAAATTAATAAAAAACAATACACAAAAC
This sequence comes from Pissodes strobi, assembly GCA_016904865.1. Lineage (NCBI taxonomy): Eukaryota > Metazoa > Arthropoda > Insecta > Coleoptera > Curculionidae > Pissodes > Pissodes strobi. The sequence goes on from MU188753.1 coordinate 20,561, forward strand.
ATTTGTCGCGACCGACAGGAATCGAACACGCAGCGCAAGACTGACAGGCAAGCACTCTGCCTTCTACACCACCTAGGCGTTGTAGAAATTTTGCTAGAACGTAGAGACATAGATTCGTTTCGCCGCATCGAAAATTATGCACATTTACAGTAGGTGTTTTTCGTTCACCTGCACTAAGTACACCTTTTGCATCAACCCTTTTTCTTTCTCCGATGCACTTGCACTGATTGCCATTTAGTGCAGCACTTTCTCCACCGACTATTTTGTTGGTGTAAGTTGGTGCAGGATGGTGGACAATGGCGGAGATTTTTGAGATGGCTTGTTCCTTCGCTCCTGCACGAATATTTGGTGGAGCTACACGCACGTACACCATGTACAGTTGGTGTAGGTGAAAGAAAAACACCTATTATGTAAATTTTAGATTACATGCCGCGTTCGTTTTGTTCATCTTTTTCCTCGATTTGCTCTAAGATTTTGACAGGCACGTGACTTGGATTTTCCTTTTAAATACACAGAACTCGTGACTGTCAAATTTTCAGAGCAAATCAAGGAAAAAGATGACAAAAACGAACGCAGCTTATGTCGCGTTATAAAATTTGCAATGGATAGTCAGTTACCATCAGCGGCTAGACGTTATTGGGAGGCAGCCCATGATACATCTTTTTTCTTTGTATCATGGGGGCAGCCCATATATATGGGGCAGACAGCAAAACCAGAAAAAACGATCGGCTGTCATCGGGGTTTCGGGATAGCCAGTTACCGATTACCCATAGAAAAATATATACCGGTAGCCGGTAGTCCCGGTAGCGTAAATACATTCTTTACCACGGTACAGATGGCTTGGTCTCTGTACCGCAGTGAACAATGGTACCGAAATAACGCGCAAATCCCACATTCATTTCTTACTACGCTGCAGATGTTTACACTATCTGTATCGTAGTAAATAATGTAGGCCTAGTAACTGCATACTGCTCATCCCTTTGTTACTGCAGCATAACATTTACAATTATTTCTATTATAGGTAGAAATAGTTTAAATATATCTGTCGTATACACATTGCAAAACTATTTGATATATCGTTTCCTATATTTTCGAGGCTAAGGAATTCGATAATCATACTATTTTTATAGAGGGTTGGGATGGGTGTTAGTTTTTTTTCTGCAAAACCTAAATGTGAAAGTATGGATGCCATTGGCAACGTTTTTTTTAGTGCCTTTCTCCTTTTATGTGATATCTATCACTGGCCCCGTTAAACTTTCTGAATACCTACTACAGCAATTATTGCAGAAACAAGCACTTGTCATTTTTTGATTGCGATTTCGTGAAATAGCTAGACAAATGAGACAACATTGAGGGAAATTATCCGACGCGAGTGGTAAGTAACAGTGTTCATGGCATCTGGCCTATTATTAGAAGCTTTCACAAATTAAGCTTTTACGATTTAAATGTTTGACTCCGAGGGTGTTCGAAAGTGCTTTATCAAGTAAAAAATAATGTTTAACCTGTGAAATATTCTAATAAGTAGGTCACTTACCTTGGATAACTTACTTGCGTTCCCATAAAGTTTTTATGTGGTCAATTAAATTGTGGGGTCCGTAACACTTTAGCGTCACATAAATTAAGAAGTTTTTGGTAAAAGTAAGAACATTTTCTATGTTAGAGAGAGTGATTCTTTGTAAAGAAGTGCGGACGGAGGATATTTTTAATTAAAAAATAGTAACATTTCTAACCTAAAAAATATGAAACTTTCGGAACACTCTCATCTACCTATACCAAATTTTCGACCTTCGGACCTGCGCATTTGGCAGCAGCCCAGTGCTGTTCTAATATTTCGTTCTTCGCTCGCTCCGGGTGCTCAACCAGACAAAACTAACCCAAATTAACCTTGTAGATACCGTAGAAAAGGGTGAATTTTTACTTAGCACCCTTTTCGAATTTTGCAATTTATTTTCGTGTAACGTGTGTTAAACATTATTAGAAGTATTTTGTGACACGTTACATATTGCGCAAAGCACTTTTGACGCCAAAAATTGAAAAATAGTAACTTTTCTAATCCCAAAAGTAGAATAGCAGTTTGCCAAACCACAGCTAACCTAAACTAACCCAAACTAACCAACACTAACCCAAAGTAACCAAAACCAACCCAGACTAACCCAAACTAACCAAAGCCAACCCAGACAAACTAAAACTAATCCAGACTAACCCTAAATTAACCAAAGTAAGGAAATAAGCACGCACACAAGCGCGCTACGCGCGCTTGTCTCTTCACTATCTCAAACTAAGCAAAACTAACCCAGACTAACCAATACTAACCCAAAATAACCAAAACCAACCCAGACTAACCCAACTAATCAAAGCCAAGCCAAACAAACTAAAACTAACCCAGACTAACCCTAAAGTAACCAAAGTAAGGAAATAAGGGCGCAAACTTCACTATCTCAAATTAATTAAAACAAACCCAAACTAACCTACACTAACCCAAAGTAACCAAAACCAACCCAGACTAACCCAAACTAACCAAAGCCAACCCAAACAATCTAAAACTAACCCAGACTAACCCTAAATTAACCAAACTAAGGAAATAAGCGCGCAAACAGCGCGCTTCTCTCTTCACTATCTCAAACTAAGCAAAACCAAACGAAACTCACCATAATTAACCCAAACTAACCAAAACTAATCCTTTTTTTTGAGAGGAGGGAAAATACGTCTCTATGTACACCTTGGCATTGTTGTTCGATCGCACAAGGTAGTGTGGGACTCCGATCAAGCCTACCCACTAAAAAACCTCTTCTGTTCAGTCATCATCCCGCACCGGTAGCGCGTTAGCATTCCTTCAGTGAGGGCGACTATTTCAATCTAGTATTCTCCGTCTTGTTCCGTCCTTATCTCCATACTGATCTTTTCCCTCATAATATCATCAACCATATTATTTATTTTTTTCCAGTTGTCGTCACTAGCTATCATTTGCTGAATAATATTGTCTGGGGTAAGCGTGGTGTTCAGACTTTCATTGCATATTGTTCTTTGATCTGTCCAGTTTTTGCATGCGAATATCGTGTGTTCGGCAGAGTCTTTTTCGCCGCAGCACTCGTCATCTGGGCTCTTATTTATTTGGCTAGTATATTCTCTGAACGATCCATGCCCCGTGATCATCTACGTAAGGAAATAGTTAGTCTCCCCATGCTTCCTATCTATCCATAAACCGATGTTTGGTATTAACCTATATGTCCATCTTCCGTTCTTGGCATTACTCCACCTGTCCTGCCATTGCTCATTTAGCGAAATTCTCGATTCTCTACGGGTTTTGGTCTTTTCCGCAGCCGGCGACTCAAATATGTCGATCCTCTCCCTTACGACGAGATCCAGAGGTGGCAGTCCGGCTATCACCTGCAAAGCCTCCGTAGAGACGGTGCGGTAAGCACATGTTGTCCTGATTGCTGCCTGTCGCTGTGCCTGTTCATATATTTTCCGGTTTTTTGCGGTCTTAATTGCCTCTTCCCATACCGGAGCAGCATATAATAAAATAGACTGCATTACTGAGCAGAGTAGCCTCCTTTTGCTCGCCTTCGGGCCTTCCACGTTTGGCATTAGCCTACCAAATTTGCCATTGTTTCCCCAGCCCTGGCAGCTGTTTTTCTTATGTGGCTTTTGAACGTGAGTTTATTGTCTAAACCAAACTCCGAGATATTTCAATTCATTCTTTGGTGTGATAGTTTCGGCATTTATAGTGAACGTTGTTTGGGGGACCCGTTTTCGCGATGTTAGTACAACTATCTCCGTTTTTTCCTTTGCGAGTTGTAGGTGCTTGGATCTAAGCCATGCTTGAATCAAGCTCATGGTTATATCTAGTTTTTCTTGAATTTCCTCTATACTCTTTCCCAGTACAGTTACGGCCACATCGTCGGCCTATCCGGTAAGCATTGTGTTTTTCGGCAGGGGTAGCTCCAAGAGTCCATCGTATAGGATGTTCCACAATGTAGGTCCGAGAATTGAGCCCTGTGGGACTCCACATGTTATATCCACGGGAAGTACTTTGTTTTCGGCCTCCAGAGTGATCGTCCTGTCCGTGAAGTAGCTTTGGATTACCTTCGTTAAATATGGGGCGGCAGCTCTCTTTTTAATTTCCGATATTATTTCGGGCCATGGCGCGGAGTTGAATGCATTCATTATATTTAATGTAACAAATATGCCTATATCCCTATGTCTGTGACTTCTTTTATAAATAGCTCTCCTTACTGGTTTCATTGCTTCCTTCACCGCCTGGACGGTCGATCTCCCACTCCGGAATCCGTACTGCCTAGATGACAGCGTTTCGGTAAGTCTCAAGTCATCCTTGAGTCTTTCCAGTATAACGTGTTCAAAGAGTTTGCTCGCAGTGTTCAGCAAGCAGAGCGGTCTGTATTTAGTTTCTTCCTCCCGTTCCCTCCTAGGTTTTTCAATCAATACCAGTTTGGCATTTTTCCAGCTTATCGAGAATTCCGCAGACGTCATCAGGTTATTGAATAGGCCCAGGAAGAATCGAGGGTTGTATTCCACCATGCATTTGATTATTTCCACTGGTAACTAAACCAAAACTAATCCAAACTAACCAACACTAACCCAAAGTAACCAAAACCAACCCAGATTAACACAAACTAACCAAAGCCAACCCAAACAAACCAAAACTAACCCTAAATTAACCAAAGTAAGGAAATAAGCGCGCAAACAAGCGCGCTACGCGCGCTTGTCTCTTCATCATGTCAAGGAAAAGACCCATCTAGCTAAAGGTCTTTTCAGATTTTAAACGAAAATTTGTCTCATAAAAATTTTGGAAAATTATTTTTTTGTTTCAAATCAGCGGTCTTTTCGATAAGAGATCTCCGCTATCGGCATATTACTGTTGACATGTTGGCAATAACGCGTAAAATAGTGCTTGCTTACGTTTTCACTCCGCTTCGTTTGTTTTTAGACAAGCGTCAACCTACAGCAAATTTTCGACCATTGGACTAATATTTTACTTCACGCATGGCCCTTCGCTCGATTCGAGGACGCAACCAAACAAAACTAACCCAAGGCAATGCCCAAAGTCAAGAAAAGTAACTGAAAAATATCTGAATTAGCACGTACGCATGCGTGACGGCTCAAAATTCGTATTGTTAGGCAAATTCCTGCGCGAACAACAAAATTGCCAAAGCGCGACGAAAGATATCACCAACATTGAACACAAATATTTAAAAAACAAATGCATGATCCGCAATTTATATTGCATATATGCTCATATAATTGTGTGTACTAACGATTAGTATATATCTCTGACATTTTAATTCGTGTGATGCTAAAGTGATATATCACCAAACTGTGATACAATAAAAGACATTCGTTTTGTACAAACTTTTCATTCATTTCTTGGGCGTCCTCCTCACTAGTGGATTCAAATATATTTGAGTGGATTAGAATAAGCGTTGAATTTCTCTAATTATTGGTATTCGAGGGTCTTTAGAAGCTATATGTGCTGAGTGTTCAACAACCATCTCCAAAATTTTTGGGTCACATGGATTATACAAATCGACAAACTGGTGTCGGCGAATTTTAATGCGTTTCTTTCTGCTAAATAATCGTTTGTCATGATGACGTTGGGGAAGCCTGGGCCTCCGAATTCTTGATTTCGTAGGATGTAACGCATAGAGGAATATAAAAATAAATGTATATTCCTCTATGGTGTAACGTAAACATGAGTGTAATTAGTTAGCTTCACTTTGTTCAGGGTTAAAAACGCATACTAAAGGCACAGCTTATACCGTACCGAATCAGTTATTTAACTCTCCACGTGTTTTGAAGCAATAAAATCCAACCTATAGGAGCATTTTCCTCATATTCTCGGCGTCTGCTACGAGCCGAATTATATGAGGGCGACTTCGTTTATTTATGAATAACAGAACCGGTTTGGTGTCCAATGTAGTGTTATCTTTTTCTATTACGACAGTTTGCTGAATCGAAGAGACATAAACCTGGTTGAGTCGGAAACTGAACACACCGCACAGCGTTGGACTCTCGATTTTTTGACAAGAAGCAGCAGGTTACGTTGGATTGTTTGCGTGTTATTATTTGTGCTCGATTATTTATTTATTAAGTGTGTTAACTTTTTGGACATTTAATCATTAACGTGTTTTCATTGTTAACCATGGCCGTACGTTGCTTTGTCTGCAAAGGGCACAAGAAAGCCAATCGAGCTTCAGGATATTTTAGTTTTCCGAAAGATGAAAAGTTGTAAGTAGATGTTTACATTAAGTATTGAGATTAAAGTATAATTCATTCATATCACATTGCATGATAAATTAATATTCTACGTCGATAATTGTTTGGCTCCCTTCTGCAGGAAGTTTAACTTTTTAAACTTGAGACATAAATTGTAGTTTTGTCTAGCCTCTTAGCATCCCGTAATAAAGGCAACCAATTTAGAACCGTCACACTAATATTACAAAGGTGGTATGTAAATTTAATTAGAAATAAGTAGTGAACAATATCACATACCTACAACTATATAAATGGCTTCGAGTGACGAAATATCAATTTATTAAGGCCGTTTGACGCGATCACATTTTTGATAAAATTTCTGCCCGTAGTAATCTTTCGAAAACGGCAATCTTACTTTGCGCTCGAAAAACACACAGAACTTTTTCTACAGCCGCATTTTTTAAAATTAAATGCACATTTTTCTCTATACTTATTTCGAAATTTGCAAATGACTGTCAGTTTTGACATATTATACTCGGGCCACGGCACATATAACAACCTCGGGCTTCGGGCATATTTAGAACAGGTGTGCCAGCAACAAACTGTAACAAACGCATGACTGTCATTTATTTATCCTCGGTTTCCATGACGATTCATAGCACACTCGACGGAAAAAGTGAGAATTTTCTTTTCCTTGTTCGCGCTAGAGCGCAAAATAAGGTTCCACGGCATTCGTCGATTTTGCGATATCATTTAAATTTAGCAATTAGTTATTTTGCGCGCGGCTGTAGAAAATAGTTATTTGTGTATTTAGAGCGCAAAGTAACGGATTGCCGCTTGAGAAAGAATGTTACTGCGCGACGCGTAGCGGAGCGCAGTAATCTTTCGAAAACGGCAATCTTACTTTGCGCTCGAAAAACACACAGAACTTTTTCTACAGCCGCATTTTTTAAAATTAAATGCACATTCTTCTCTATACTTATTCTGAAATTTGCGAATGACTGTCAGTTTTGACATATTATGTTCGGGCTTCGGGCATATTTAGAACAGGATTGCCAGCAACAAACTGTAACAAACGCACGACTGTCATTTATTTATCTTCGGTTTCCATGACCATTCAGCACACTAGACGGAAAAAGCGAGAATTTCCTTTTCCATGTTCGCGCTAGAGCGCAAAATAAGGATCCACGGCATTAGTTGATTTTGCGATTTCATTTGAATTTAGTATTTAGTTATTTTGCGCGCGGCTGTAGAAAAATTGATATTCTATGTTCATATCAAAATATTTATATATTTATTTACACTTATAAACACCATATTCATGGTTATGTATAAATGACTGATCATTCTCGATCACGTTTACCAGATATCTTTTTTTATCAATTTCACTTACAGTTACATATCATGTTTAATTTAATTTACTAAAAATGTAAACTAAATTAAATCCAGTCCGTCTCTGTTGAGTTCCAGCTGGCCATTAAAACTTAACATTTTTAATGTATGAAGGGCATGCGCGAAAAATGAGGAAAGCATGAAAAAGTCAAATCTGGCTTCATCGACATCAAAGGAGCCGACGTAGAGTTCAATAACTGATTCGGTACGGTATAAGCTGTGCTAAAGGTACAGTGCCAACTTTAGCAGCAGCAAACAAAATCGTCTCACATGTATTCGTTTGGTCGCAAAATTTTGTGCATTTGAAGAAAAATATTGAACAATAAATATCGATGATGTCGTAAGCAACGGATGATCAGTACGCCGTTATTTGACCTACAGTATTTATTACAACATCTGCAGCGTAATAAGCAATGTATGTGGGATTTGCGCGTTGTTTCGGTAACATTGGTTACTGCGGTACAGAGGCCAAACCATGATAAACCATCTGTACCGTAGCAGAGACTGTCTCTGTCTCTGACCGTACTCCGTAGTAAAGAATGTAATGATTGTAATGTATTTACGCGTCCCGGTAGCGGGTAGACGTCACTAGCACGTAAACCCCAACTCCGCCCGTCAATAGTTTGACGTTTAATGCGATGTTGCCAAGATTTACGAGCGGCTAAATAACAAGTTGCGATCCGTCAGCCGGGGTATTATTACAGCTTTGCATGACCCTTCGCTCGCTTCGCTCGCTCCGGGGCTCTACAAAAAGAAACTAACCAAGTGCTAACCCAAGGCTAACCAAAAAACTAACTAATCCAAAAATAATAAATAAAAAAGTCTTGCATTCGGCCCGGATCGAACCAACAACCTTGGCATTCTAAGTGGGAGCCACACCGCCTGAGCCACGATATCACATTCCTGACTTGCTCAAAAAGTCTTATACCAACGCCTGAAGTCCAAAAATATAAACAACATTGACACTATTGACGGGCGGGGTTGGGATTTACGTGCTAATGGTAGACGTCATGATCACGATACAATCGTGGTCATGATACAAAGTGTATCATGGGTAGACGTTAGGTTAGACGTTGGTAGTTGACACCAGAGACAAGGCCACCTATACGACAAGGCCAGGAAGCAGGCAGTTTTAGGCAAGGATGAGTCATCACAGGTAGTCCAAATTGATCGTTGACTTATTTGTTTGGAAGTAGTATTTTCACTCGGTTTTTCATTTATTCGATTATTTTATAACTTGTAGTTATTATAATTATATTTTGCAACAGTTTCTTGTGGGAGATTGACTCCGTTAAAATAAATTTAAGTGATTTCGGATAGGTTTTTGGACAATAAACATTCTAGTTTAGGATCCTATCTGATCTGTTGTGTATTTTTAAGTAATTTGGCCATTAAACAATGCCTTACCGGTGCTGTGTCCCCAAGTGTAAAGGGAATTACGACAATGGGCCTAAAGTTGCTACATTTCGATTTCCAAAAGATTTGGAGTTAAAGAAAAAATGGATTCTTGCAAGAAAAAGGGAACAGTTTACACCTAGTAATAATAGCAGAGTAAGTAATGAAAATATTTAATATAGGTACATATATTAGCTATTAGGTACTATAGTGATGTTTAAAATACGGGCAGGATTACCCAAGTTCTTAATTTGTAAGAAGTTAAATATGTGCTTTATAATGACAACATTTATCCAATTCCGTAAAAAAAAATAGGAATTGGATAAACACGTATTTAACTTCTTACGAGTTATGAATTACCAATTAAGAATTACAAATTAAGAACTTGGATAATCCTGGCCAACGTATCTATTATTTATTATTCTGCTAATATCAACATGTCATGCATTATTATTTCAGGTATGTGAACTGCACTTTCAAAATTATCTGATTCAGAGAAAAACCACGTTTACAAATGAATCTGCTGGAGAAATATTAGAGGCTTCTCTGAAAATGCCAAGATTAATAGAAGGTAGGTAGGTACGTACCTACATTGAGAAAAAAAATAAGCTACTAACCCAAACTAAAAATTTAGTAACTATAACTAAAGAGTGTGGATAACATAGAGCACAGGTCAATAAGTTAGTTATGAAAGAAAATATGAATTAGTTAACTGCAAACATTTATATCTTAACTCAGTCGCAGCAACTATTATTTTATAGTTGTCTAAGCTACAAAAGATAGTTGCAGCACCTACACTAAATTCAAATTTCCTATTTCTATAATAGGCGTTACAACAAATTATTTTAGTCAGTTTAACTAAGCTTCCTAGTTGTAACCAATATTTCTAGTTAATACACAAACAGAAGTAGTTATATAAGCCATAATTTTGTATTGGTGTAACCAGTATAATTATCAATGACAACTAATTTTGCTAGTTAAATTTGTCGCAACCAAGGAGCTTCGTTATGACATGGAACATTTTGGGTTAACAAAAGAAAACATAATAGCAAACTTTTTTCTTAATCAGAAATGCTTGCTAACCAAACTGAACCTCATATAACACAACAGGATTATATCACCAACAAAAATACATACGTGATATTGTTTTAATATTTTTATTTTGAGATATGTATATATAAGTATCTAGAAATGTGAGAAAAAAATTAACACTTAGTGTCTTATTATGTAAGGGTCTTTGTATACACCACGAAGGAATAACTAGACTACTAGTTGTGGGAACCAAGTTGTTGCAACTATTTTTTTAATAATATTTTTGTTATTTTTTATTTAACTCGCTTAATCAGTGAACACATGTTGCCACAGCCAGAATAATAGTTATCTATCTTTTAACAAAAATTTTTAATAATCAGAACTCATGTCAGTTATAATAATCTATAAAGTTCAACTAATTTAAAATTATTGCAACAACAAGATCAGACTGGTTGTAGTAACTATTTTTTTTAGTAGTGACTACTAAAAAAGATCAACCCATGTGCTTAGTTAATGCAATTTTCTCAGTGCACATCTCTTAACAGGGCTCTTCCTTTCTTGTTATTGAGACAATCCTCTTTGTTATAGGTGCTATTCCAAGTAAGCTACCTGGATGCCCTTCATGCTTAAGTAAAGATGATGTCCCTCTCCGAGAATGTCCAGGCTAAACGCAGAAAGATCAAATGCCGGGAAATGGAAAGGGCTATTGCTGAAAGTTTTGATGTAGCAACTAACTACAATGAAGCAATATATTTTTCTTGGCTACATGAAGCTGACATCAAAATAAACGAACTTGAGGATGGATGGTTGAAAGGACAAGGAAGAACAAACTTGTGTTTTTTTTTATTTAAATGAACCCGCTGAAGGGTACCCAAGTGTGAAAGTGTCTGTGTTTCTGTCAGAAGACTTGAACATTCAAGTGTTTTTGGGCAATGTGTTCGTTAAAAAAATATTGTGTTCAGACAAGAGTGTTATAAAACTATCAGTGCGGGTCGAGGATATTATTACTTTAAATAAAGTGCTTCATGAATCCAAAATATTTTTGATAGACAATTAAAATAAAGATGATAATGTTAATGTGGACAACAAAGGTAAGCTTCTCTTAGTTTCGGACATCTTAGAGACAGTGCAGTGGCAATACCAGTCTGAAAAGTGAGATATGATTGAGTTTTTGAAAGAGCAAATTAATTTTTTGAACATTTCCACAAAAAAACAGGCTCAGATATACTTGTGAGACCTATCTGTTTGCTTGTTTGCTTCATTCAACATCCCCACGTGTGTATAAGTTTTTGAGAAGCTCGGGTAAATTAACTTTGCCATCTCCAAGGACTCTAAAAACCATGTGTTCCAGTTTCAGCACTGACTCAAGGTTGGAGCAAAATGATGCCAATTTTTTAAAGTATGCATATAAATAAATAAATAAATATTGCAAAACATTTTTAAGTTCAAATGAGTTGGACGAAGAGTCCTCCAATATTAACTTTAGCCTCATATCGGCAACGCCTAGGGGAGGACTTTGTTACCCAGGTGAAGAAGTCGTCAAAATTGCATCATACACATTATATTAAAAAAGTTATTTGATAAAGAAGACGAATTTTTAAAACAAAATAAACGTTAAATTTTAAAAGCATTAATATTCAACGCTATAACTGAACTAGAGGACATTTTTTTGGGGCATAATGGTATATGCCATAGTGAAGATCAAATTTTAAAATTATTAATAAAACCAATGACAAACATTTTTTTTTTTAATTTACGATAAAAAAAATGATTCAACTTAAACAAAAACTATGCCTGAATTGAAAAGATGTAAACCAAAAAGTAAATAAAGTACTGCCACAGTTTTTAGTTACTTTATTTTAACACTTTATTTCTACTAGAAACATTTTACTAATACTTATCTAACTCTTATAACATCAACTATAGAACCATAACTCTACTAGACTAACTAGTTGTACTCGTATTTATATTAATATGACTTTCGTGAAGACGAACATTCCTTTTGATTTTATTGCCACAATACTTTTTGGTTTATAACTGCTTATACAACATAGAAAAATCACTGCTCTGTATTTATATATGCGATATTTCTTTTACTTAACATGACTGAATCTAAATTAATTATTTTATTCTATCATGTATTCTGTTATTGGTACTTACAAAGATTGTGCTTCAGTGTTTACTGAATAGGTGAACTAACTAAAAAATCATAAACAATGGTTTGTAAATTATAAACTCTTAAGCTAGGTACTATATATAATGTTCCTTTCATCTAGTACTTGTAACAGTAACTTGGTCCTATCTTCGATTTGATATTTATTTTATTAATGTATTCTGTATTTCTCATATATTCTTATAATTAATAAACTTGTCTCCTGTTTTATCATATTGTCTTATTTTAATATGAATAAGGAAGCAAAGGACTTATTAGGTACAAGTACAAGGGGTTGTTATATGTGCCGTGACAAGGGTATGATCAAGGTAAGGCCCTGGTAATTTAGGTGAGTAGAAACTAAATTAAAACATACATCAAAATAATTACCTTCCCTTCAAAAACCAAAAATAGAATGATAAAAACACTAGATAATTACAGCACATTACAGTTTGTTCTCTGGTTTGTTTACATTTTACGGTCGACTCAATGGTCTACCTGTGATGACTCATAACATGCTGCTTTCTGGCCTTGTCGTATAGGTGGCCAGAGAGGGGATTGACACTACCAAAATAAACCAAAATTATAGGTTGTTTATTTTTTATCCTTGAATCCTTGAATATTCATCCGTATTTATTCTTGGTTTATTGGCTTTATATATTTAAGATAATTTTGCTTTGATCTGTTTTAGTAGTATTAGCAACCATAGAGGAATATAAAAAAAATATATTTCTTTATGCAACGAACATATTTAGTAAATTTAGTTTGCACAGCAGATGAGCAGAATGACTGCCAAGGTAACATGTTTTCATTAATTTAAATTTTAAAAAGGTTCCTGACAAAAACCCGATCAGGATTTTAATAAAAAGTTGTTGAAATATGGGGCGTTTCGGCCGCCCCTCGTTCTTGCATCTTCTCTTGCTGCTATGTATATTTTTAACTTTGCCCCTCTATATTATAATATGTATATGTTTCAATAATTGTAGATAAACTATATTATACTAATTTTTGTTCCCTGATGCCATCTAAACTGTAGTCATTTCAACATGTATTTCAGATTGAAAAAATAGTCAAAACGTACAAGTCTTTGTCACAAATCCCGGCATTGATAGGCGCTCAGATTCAATCACCAAATGTAATAAACACTACATGGTCGCAAAGAAATGTTGAAAAGGGATCAAATACGAAGTTTAGCCGTACAATTTTGCTCAATAATCTTCAATATACTGAAGAAACATCACCCATAGATGTTAGCACAGTGTAAGTAAAAATAACTCAAGGTTCAAAATCAAAACTGGCATTTTTCTCACAACACTGTTTATCTACTGAGGGTTATATCACAGATCTATATAGCTATGCAACAGATACCTCTTCCAATGCTTTTCACGCGGGGCCAAAAATGTTCACCGGCTTTCGCGAGTGGGTGAACCAGTCGTCTAAGAACGGGTCGGTGCTGCCAAGTTATCACGTCGAACAATATTCCAGCTGACTTATTGACCTGCTCAAATCATCGAGTTTTATTATTAATATTTATGTATCAAATTAACACAAACATATTTTTTTAGAAAAATACGATTTTTACATTTTTAATTAAGTATGATAGTTTATTAATAGTAAAACAAATGAAACGGCAATTTAAATGAACAAATTTATAATATTGATAGTAGAGTTTAAAACAAAATTAAATGGTACTTTGAGATTACGATAAACATTTCAAATATTCCTTTGATTTTCGAAACAAAATCCTGCGTGATAATATTATTACTTAATACAAATAAGAGATATTACAGTATAAGTTAACAAAATTTGTAATGACCTTTTACACCGATATTTAAGGTGAGTTTTAGCCCATGTTCACACTTTTAATACTGGAGTAGGCATCTGTTTTGTAGCTATATAGATCTGTGGTTATATCCACACTCAAATAATTATTGGCAGTATATTTACCTCCAAAACGTTTTCAAAGAAGAGTCGTGACATCTTAATGGTTCATCTACAAAATCAATTCGAATATCGCACTATTAATTTCCGAGGAGTCTGTGTTGATATTTAGAATTGATATTTTCATCTTTGATAAAAGAAATCTGGATATTAAAAGTAGTTTCTCTAAACCATTTTTGACAGAAACAATACTCCCATTTATGTTTATAAAAAGTAATCAGACCTATTCTTTTGAAAATGAAGAGGTATTTGAGATATAAAATGACTAATAAAATAAGTATATATTAAAATAGTGACTAACATATTATAGTTATTATTATCCTTCATGTGAGGAAGATAAAACGCCATCAAAGTTGCACTTAAAAACCAATATTTTTAGGATAATTTAATGGGTATAACTGCATATAAAATCTTGTAATCACTGTGGCTATCGGAAATTATTTTAATTAAAAATAGGAAAGATTTCCTTTTGTATTTCTAATCTGCACTTGATAAAAAATTTTAGTTTTTATTTCATTTGTCTTAATGTATCAATTTTGAAGCTTTTTATGTAAAGTTGTTCCTGCACATCTCGAAACACATTATAATGTTATAATTAAATAACCTATTGGAAAAAATGGGATTTTGCAAATGTAATAATAACCAAGTCACTTTTTAGGATCATATCTCGTGTATCAAAGTCACAAAAAATGAAGGCTGTTCTCAGAGAAACTGATTCTAAGCAATTTTTGGAAATATGGCAGAATGGCCGTTTAAAAAGAAGTGTGGATTTGGCGGCTCTTGATATTCATGGCAATATATATGCTGATAGTAAGTAGTGTTACCTTATATAATTTTAAATTTCTTTTACATTAGTATTCTGTGATATTCCTAATATAATCGCTTGATAAAGCAAAATATTATATCAATATGTAGGTATAAAATACTGCAATATATTATAAATCTTTATCAATTATACTAATATTTTCATATTTTCTTTTTCAGTCGAGTTCGGTGCATTTGAATTTTCACCTGACGAAACAAAACTGTTATACGTAGCAGAAAAAAAAGTAGTAAAAAGTGAACCATTCTATAAAAGGAAAAAGCCGGATGAAGCAAAGGACAATGGTGATGCACCCAAACCTGCACCAAAGGTAACTTGATTTTCAATGTATATTCCGTTAATATTGACTCAAGGCTGTGTGACGTAGAATCTCAGCCTTCCTAAATATACTTCGAAAACAATTCAATTTAACTTTATGTAGGTTGATTCTTTCCCTTTAATTTTGGATAGTGTTTTTATAATTAAGATGTTAATTTGAATACTTTATAGATTTCTTAAGGAAAACATTCTATAAACCACCATACCAGTATGTAATTCTTAGTTTGACTTAGAGTATAACTATTTTCGTCGCCCTGTTTTATCAGGATTTTGATTTTTATTTTATTTGGATTTTTTTTCTTTG